>JAQIWI010003427.1:0-10197 GCA_034698825.1 Deuterosminthurus bicinctus
GTTTTGTGGCTGCTTGTTTTAGATTCCATTTTAGATTTGCTTTTGCAATTCTCCACGTTCCTCCGAGGCATTTCTCTGATATCTTGGTCCTTATTCCGCATTAAAATTGTTTTCTCTTCCCAGTCCCATTGCCAAGACCTTTCTCCCAAGAACTTGTTTATGTCCGTATGGAAAATCATGTGGCGTTCATTTGCACGTTGGATTTATGAACGAGTTAGTTTGGATGGGAGATGCGAGGGGAGGAAGAAATTATTGAAATACATAAGGTTGTTTGATTACTTTTGACCTTGTGTTGTTGTTACAGTTGAACATGACTATGCTGGGGAATGTGGTCTGGTGTGATGACTTTACTTTTACTTCATGGCATGCCAGCCTGGTCGTTTCATGAGCTGTATATGGGGCCATATGGTTAGCTCTAAGTAGGTCCTTATTTCTGTGATTACACACACTTTCGCAGGCTTCGGCTACAAACACGCACAGTAGACAGCTTCGGTCCGTCTTGCACAATACGAAGGTTTATGCCGTTGTTCCCTCTGTCCTGTAGTCAAGAGATAGGACCAAGTGTTCATAGTGTGGCGCTTAACTGATAAAACAAGTTTCTTATCATACTTCTCTGTCTTTATGTATTTCTCCTACAGCCAGCTGAGTGAAAGTTTTATTTGGTGCTTACACATGACGTCTAATAATACACAAAGAACGAAGAGCAAGTTACGGGGGACAGGCCCATAATTACGGAAATTTCTGTAGAATCCCCATGAGAGAGGGAAACTATTTGGTAATAGGCAATTGATCGGATCACAGCACAGCTGGAGGCAGGCTGTAAAATAGTGGACGCATAAAACTAAACAAGCCCACTTCGCTTCTCACAGTCAGTCAGCTCAGATCAAACGAGTCTGTCTTATCAAAGCAAACTTAAATCGACCTCCAGCCAAGGCTTCAAACAAGTATCTGCACAAAGGCACACACACACAGACACTTACATACATTTCATCTTCTCAATGGGGTGTGAGCCTAAAAATATATTACAGCTCGTAGCTGACGGCTATTCGGGATATTTGGAGAAATGCATTGTAGTACGTGCTACTCATTTCATGAAGTGACATGACAGGAAGGATAATCAAACTTTGTTCAAACGCCTGATTTGGTACTCTAGAATATTCACGGAAAAATGACATGGATCCTCTCACACGCTCCTACACATAAAGTATCATTTCTTTTTTCAAATATACAATGAAGACATGGATGGTTTTAATATGAGGATTGGAATATAACAATGAATCGAAAAACTGTCAAATTCTAAGATGGCTCAGCCTTATATCTTTGCATAAGATCCCCATCACTCTTTCAACCTTATCGTTGTCCAATTTCATAGCTGCTGTCTGTGTAAGTATGTCGCCGTTGAAAATGGGCTCAACTTTCTCTGAGTCTTCTCAAGGCTTTTGTATCCACTTTATACAGTGCTCATTGTGTGTCTGTGGGTGACTGCACCTCTCTGTACTCCGCTTGCTCCACTGCTCTCCCTCTCTGTCTTCAGACAGCCATGATTTATGTTTCGATCCAACCGAATTTGACCTCTCTTTCTCCGCTTCCAGGCATCTCCATGGAGCGCAATTTGTTGATTGAAAAAAAATATACACTTTTAGCATCTAGCGAGGCATTTCTAGGGTAGCCAGAATATGTATGTTACTAATGGAGACTTGTACAGGCTTGTACGTATAGTAACTTTTGTAAGACGCAGAGTGAGTTTTTCGTGGGACATGTGAATATGTGTTTGTGTAGTAGTATATGCAAGTAAGCCCAGAATGAGTGTGCCGTATGCGACCGGAGTCAGCTGCTGGCATATTCCTATACGCCAATCCTGTTTCAACCCCTTCTTGCCGTCAACTATAAATTCTACCCGCCATGGCTAGCATACAGGCTTGAATCTCTCTTTATAAACCAGTAAATTACATGCAGTTAGCAACGCGGCTATCAAAAGAAAAATGCTTCATGAAGGACCAATTTAGCGGCGCTGCGTGGAAGCTTGGAGAAAGTCCACCAACTGTCGCCTCCAGACATTTTTTCAACTGTCAGTCCCACCTGTGTGAGCAATACAATTGACTAGGCCGTAGTACTTTTTCCCTCTCATAAAATTACCATGTTTTTTTTATTGTTCAGTACAAAAGTGGATGAAACTTGCATTCAAATGTCTACATGACACGCAAATATCCATATAGCTTTAGGATGGTCATTCAATTTACGATAACATGCTATATGTTAAATGTGTACATTTGATATAAAGGCTTGAGCCACTTCTACCTCATGTATGCATCTCAATGTCATCAAGTGGATGAGAAATGCAAGCTTGCTTTCTTTTACTTTGCAAGAATATATTACTGGAACACAAACTTCCTGATCTCTTTTCCAGCCACCATACAAAGTGCATTTGATAAGGGACATTTTTACGTCAGTTGTGCGGAAAAAGTTTAAATTATTTACCACTCTCCCCATCTCACTCCTTTTATGATGCTTTAATGTGAAAAGTAACTCCCTTGAGTTGCACAGTGTCACACATATTCCATAGCTCCCATGCCACACATAAAGTCCACTCATAGTCTACGACTGGAGCCATTTTCAACACTACTGTGGCATTCAAACTAATGAAACAAAGGCAGCTACTATAGAAGAATAAAAAGGAACTATTTTTGGACACACGCGTGGCCTGTGGGCACAGTATTTCTTTCCACTGATGAAATATATGATAACGGTTTATTAAATTAAATTGGGAGATTCCAGTGGAGAGAGAGGAGTCTAAGGGAGGAGAAATAGAAATTAAACAGCACTTTTATTTCCCACACACACGCAGTCACGTACAGCTTCTACTATTACAGCCTTCTCTGGAGGATTTATGGCTTGCGTAAGGCAAACTATTTTCAATGGGCTACTTATTACAACTTACAGTAATTACGAACTTGCTAGAGATATGGGACCCATGAAAACTTACGATTAGCTTTTTATTGAGGAAGAAAATCTAAAATCGAGATTGCTCATCTCATGTATTTAATCAGACTTGAAAGTCCTGAGGGATTCTTTAGCCCTTTTAGCTGCAGTATCAAATTACTTTTGTGGAAATTAACCGGAGCGGGAAGCCTCCTGTAAGTACAGTTGCACGGCAAAGGCCTTGACTCTTTATGCTCTGCTGATTGATAATCAATCAGTGAAAAAATTTAAGAAGCAAAAATCATCAATCTTTTTTTAAATCCCCTGTTACAGTAGCGTACATACAGCTAGGGAACAATTCACTAGTTAGTGACTATAGATTCACTGGTGCTGAACCTAAATTTTTGTCCTCCAAGAAAAGTGCAAATGACTTTTAACCCTGCCACATCTGACGTTCATCATGTTGACGAGACTGTAGGCTAGGCATAGCCCTTATCATGTCACTTTTTAGCACAGGAATGATTCAGCATCTTTTGATGGTTGCAGATTGGCTAAAACAAAGTATCTACGTACACATAAAATACTTATGCATGCCTTCAACTAATAATGCATACCAGCTCTCAAGGTTGAGGATGAAATTACCAAAGGAAGTACGTTAAGGTCCAAGATAGTAGCTTTCTCACGCTCGGCTCATTCCTTCCTTTTCCCGTGAAAGAATGAGGTTTTCCTTTGATGAGACTTTCTTCGTCTTCCTCTACTTCTCTCTTGCATATTCATCATGTGGAAAAGCCTGTGAGTGAGAAAAGATTATATTACGTTTGGTTTGCGTGACTAACTGTGTATCAATGATTGTGACTGCGTGTGTCTTCTAGCTTGTTCCTTCACTGACTTCCGACCGACTAAGCAAGTTTTAAGCTGAGGAGTAAAACCTGTACTAGTACTTCCTTACAATTATCATCCTTGACGCCCTTCTCACCTTGCCTTAATTATGACATGCTGATGTATACGGAAGATCCTGAGTGCAAGGTAGTATGTATTTTTTTATAGCCGAGTCTCCAGTTAATTCCTTTCTACCATGAACATCGCCCACGTGGCTCTTAAAAGAAAAGAGAACCTTACCACGTAATTTGCAAATTTAAAGAGGAGTACACTGTAGATTGGTTGACAGAAGAAAACTTGAGATCACATGGACCTCAATGTTAATAATTAATGCAAGCTTTTGAGTCATGTGATACTCCTCTCTCGTGCAATTAGTTGTAATGGAAGTTTAAGACGTTGTAGCGAAGGTAGTATATTATAGAGAATCCTAGCGGGTTCTTTGCTACCCAAGCCCATCCTGTTAAATAGCCCATGTCAAAGTAACCTTTGCTACGAAACTAAATACTAAGTTCCATATTGCACGAAACCTTCACTTCTCCTCCCATCTTCCTCACAGCTTCATTCCTCTCCATTGTTTCTCACTCATGAGAGATTAAATAGAGACGTCTTTTGAAGGTTTAATTTTAATTTAAAATTACAACGCTCAAAAGCCCTCCCGTGCGGCCCTCTTCACAATCAATCTAATGTCATGTGTATGCAGTAGCTCGAGGAAAGTTGGGCTCAGGCAAGTGGAAAAGGCACGGACAAAAGGTAAGAACAAAGACGGCCTTTGGATGTATGACCGTGAGAGTTCTATAAGGAAAATGGAATCAGCTTCTTTCCTCATCACATCACACACATCCAAACACTCGTATGCCTGCAGATCTTATGAAGGGTAGGGGTTTCCTGTCCCTTCCAACCTGTTTCTTCGTAGTGCTTTACAAGGATTGTGGAGCGTAAAATCCAAGAGAAAATAGTATCTGCTTTAGAATTCATAGTCTTACTGACTGACTTGACTTTGAATGGGAAAAGGAAGCTGTTATTATTACATGGGATGCTGCCGGAACTGCCTGTATCTGTCTTTCACTGCGGTGGAGAGCAAGATTGAAGCGCTTCCTACTACCACTCTGGGCTCAATTTCTTGGAAACACATGCATTCAATTTCCACTCAGGATGCCATATATTGAACATCCATACAAGTTACATATAAGTTTTTTTTAAAACTTTCCTCACAGCGATTCAATGGCCATCAAGTCTGTGTAAAGAGCATGTGATGCACTGTAGACTGTAGAAATATTGCAATGTTAGTGGACGGGCGAGGATTATTATTGGAAACCTTGGGGATTGAGAGCTGAAAAACCTTATCACGTGTGCCGTACTCAAGGTAAATCCAGCATCACCATCATTATCGTTCAGTGGTTGCTACTGCTTGTTTAGAAAAGCCATTCATGCTCACAAATGTTGCACACACGTTACATGAAAGACCATCATCATCTTCAAGGATCCTGTATGTGTGTGTGTGGATCCCTGCGTCTAACTGACTGGAATGAACGTGAAACTCTCGACATTCATATGCATTCAAATGAATCCATTAGCTCCATTATGTCACAGTCTTATGCAAAGCCTCTTGGCCACATGAACATGTGAAGGCATTATAAGAAAGAGAGAGAGAGAGAGAGAGAGAGAGAGGGAAAAAATAATTAGATTTAACTACGCTTCATGTTCCGCGAATCATTTTTCCTATCTTCCTTACTTCACTTTACTTGTTCCTTTGTTGGGCTACGGTTGGCAAAAAGATAAGATATGCGTTGCTTTTGTATGAGTGGCCGCCACCGGCTGAATCCATAAGGCTGTATGTGTGCTATTAGAAGAAAAGGGAATCCATGTTGAGATGAGGAAGACAAGAAGATACTCATGTTCCATGCCATTTCATGGACAAAGTAGCTATTGCGCGCTCGCTCTTTCTTTCTTTTTCTTTCCATGGAACGCAATTGCTACTGCTGCGGGAAGAAAAAGATAAATGCTCCTATAGCCATGAGCACGTGTGTGTAATCCAATAACATTACATGTGAGTATAAGTGAAGGGAAAATGCTGTCATAAATAAAAATTCCATTTACCCGCTTCTGTCTTCCCTTCTATCTGCGGGAAGATTCCTTATTAAATTCGCCAAGCTCCGAAGGTCATGGGAAAGAGTTTGGTTGGCATTAAACGTACCTTTGGATATGAGCTGACAAAGAGGAACAAGGTTGTATGAGAATTGGGGATGGTGAAAAAAAACTCAGGTGAAATATCTAGGCTCTTTTTTTCTTCATCTTTATTGCGCCTAGGGGCACGTCTGGAGTTACGTAAATGTCGCAGAATTAAAGAAGCAAAATGGGAGCATTTAGCAGATGAGTAATGTCTGCTTGAATGTGTGTGCGTGTAGATGCATTTTGGCAATTCTTTAGCAGCTGTCACTTTGTTTGCATAGAGAGGGGAAGAAGGGATGAGATGTATAGAGTTGGACGCGATTTCCTTACCTTCTCCATCCCACGTTATATTACTGGCATCTGTCACCAACTTGTGCGTCGTTAAGCTAATGTGTAAGGAAGGTTGAAAGTTGGGGAAAGCTTAGGACTGCTAAAGACATATATACTTTCATTATACCTGAAGCGATCTGAGAAGAGATGTGGTCTCACATTAGGAATTATTACGTGCAATGTCATGTGTCTCTATGTGCATGCATTTTGAGAAGGAAAGACGAAATTTTGCATCTCATCACTCCAAGGATCTTCAATATGTTCCTTTTAGCATTTAAATTCAATGGATGTGATAGTCCAAGGAGTTTGAGAAAAACTAAAACTGACATCTTCTTAATTCCGTGTTGTTGTTACTGTTCCAAGACCCTGGAGGATATTTGGGTAGAAAAAACTCCCAGACTTTTAGACTATGTAGCTATCTTACTGCTTCCATGACCATTTGAAGTTTATAAAACAACATGGTCTCACTTACTTACTACTTACTTTACACTACTCCAACATCTCTCCACTTTATAATAAATCCCTCAGCAATATACATGTTTTCCTGATGGCAGTCATTCTTCCATTTAAGATGATCATAGTGATTATACTTCCATCCAGACTATAAGACGGCAGAAGGACGGCTGTAGGAAAAAGTTTGGCTTAATCAGTGAACAACTTTATTCTCATCCTCTTCACTTTGGCCAAGAGGATCCTTCCAGTTATCCCTGAACATGATGATGGTGAGCATCGACCTCCATCTCCTCTTTCTCCTTCCAATGCCACACACTCCCTGTAAACATTCAATCATTCCTGTTGCTCAGCTATACTCGTGTCGCCATGGGAACGGCGTTGCTCCCATGACTAGAAACGTTGCGGGAAGGCTCCTACAAAATAGTACAAGTTCACCATTTTCCCCATTTGGGGTATTTATGACGTGAGGCACTACAAACCAGATGCAGTGATAGAAAATATGTCTTCTGGATTCCAAGGAGTTGCCCTCAAATCCAGGATGAGTAACTGACGTGCCATACTGATGCTCCTACTGCGGCTAGTATTTCCATAGATTTATTATTGCTGGGAGACTTTGTAAGTATAGTACTGGGTTTGTGTGTGTGTGTATGATACTGGAGGGCTTGGTCTAGTGCTGTTCGACGTCGCCGTCGTCGTCGTCATCATCATCATCATACCAGCCCTACCACTTCCAACGTCCTGCCGCCGCCGATTCTATGGAACTGCCAGTAGTGTACATGTAGTTTTTACTATAGGAGCAGGAGCGCAAGACTTCTGAAGCTTTTTAGAAGCTCTCTCACAGTCAGTGAGTACGAGCGAGGGATATTTTGGACGCTCTAAGGTAAAGGCAGTTGTAGTAGATATACTCAGAGTTTTTTCAAGACACACACTCTGCTCCCAGTCGCAGTCAGTCCGTATGAGCTGCAGTGCGAGGAGGGCAACAAGACGAGGTCCAGTTGAAAGAACACAGAGATAGTATGTGTGGTGTAGAGGGGCTGCAATATAATTCTTTCCTTTTCAGCAGCGACAACAAAGATTCTTGGACAGACTTTGTAAATATCTCTATAGATTATAATGGCAGCTCTACTACTGTTCAATAAGTGACCAAGAGAGTAATTTTGGGATCTGTATAGAGACAGAGTGCGATATATAAGGATTGTGTGTGAGAGAGAGCGAGCCGCATATACAAGTGATAGTTGTAGTGCGGTGATGGTAAAAAAAATTAGCCAAACCATATGATGGCTATTAAGCAAGCTCTTTTTATTGCTGTGCAAGGTGAAGAGGGTTGCGGCCGTTTTCAAAATACACTTCACTTGTGAGTCTGTTCACTCACAGGTTTGTCGTCATATAGTATAGTGATGATTGGTGGTGCTACTATAACCGGAGGAATTTGAGTTGAAATGATAAACTGGAACATATTAGACAGTCAGATTCTTGGGCTGTGTGTGTGTGTGACCATTGGAACATGTGGTCCACACGAATGTGTGTAGATTAACATTGGCAAAGTTTGCATGTTAGAGATTGTGCTACATCGAAGAATCTTGTATAGGTGCTTGATCATGATGATATGATATATATAAGGCGGCGATTAGAATCAAAAGTGCTATTCAGTTCCTCTTCGTAAATACTTGTGATGATGTTAAGTTGAATTTTTTATCTGAGTGTGTGTGTGATCGATCATAATTTGTGTGGTTGGTTCCATGATGATGTATTTCCTCAAATAAATCTGATTCTCCCTCATGATTGTTGTCATCCTAATATTTACTTTGAAAATTTGGCAGTGCTTTTGATCATTGGATGTAATATATGTGTACTGATTTCTTGATCGGTCTACAACAAGTAAGGGAGTGAAGGAGCTATTACAGTTTGACTCTTGTTTATTTATTATTAAAAGGACGAGAGAGTATTTGGAGTGATATCGGAGAGTGGATGGAGTAATTTGCTATTATTATTGTTATTACTACTGAAGAGACAGAGTGGTCGGTGTTGTGCCAACAAGTTTACGAGGAGAATATAAGGCGGGAGACGGTCGTCCTTTAGTCCTGTCATCAGTGATACACATCGATCATTAATTTCCGCTCTAATCAAGTGGATTCCTCTGCTTATGAAAGAATCTGTGGAATTTTCTAGCGTGGAAGCTTCGAAATGTTCTTCATCCTCCGCTTTTTGTCCCTTTGAAATATGTTTCCGAGTCGCTCATCATCAGTATCACCAGCTGCATCGTCTTCGTCATCAGTCTTATTCGCCGCTCAATCATCAGAAGAATCCTGTCTGCCAGCATCCCTTAGGTCACCATCATCATCAGTTGAATCATCGGACAAGTGTATTTGTCATCGGGAGCCAATCCCACTGATCTGGGGAAATTGGTCGTCTTGCAACCTCCGAGAAGATTAATAAATACACAAGTCGACGATGGCGGGCGCCAGGCCTGGGGTCCACATCGTCCAGCTCAAACGAATCACAGTTCCCAAATGTATGATCGAAGGGGAAAAGTTTGTCAAATGGGATGAGGTGAGTGGTCGTTTGTTAGTTCCTGCCTTACATAGCTCACGCTTCAAATTAATTCCGCTTGACACGCGGAAATAATGGAATTAATATCCAGCTTCTGTTTATAAGCAACTATAAACTTGTGTGATCTAAAATACCGCAATGGCATTAGGTTGTACAAAAGTGGATGTGGATACCCACCACAAGCACACATAGGCTCATTACACTCTTTCCTAACCTTCGCCAACCTTGTAGCCGCAAGTGTGTTTTTTTTCTCACAATGACATACTAAATACAATGGAAGTGGCAAGGCTGGCTGGGAATGTATGATGTACACGGTTTGACATATTATACTACTACAATGATGATGATGACCTATTCCATAGATACTTGTTAGAGATAATGACGGTTAGTGGAAGTGCCACTCGCAATTTGCTCAATTTATCCTCCAATCATATGCACCAGCGGTTACACAAATGCGTACAGGAATTAATAATGCTTAAAAGCCGGCACGTCTACATGTCTGCTGCCTGAGCCTTTTTCTACGGCTTCTGGCCTCAGCTATAGCTCAATCACTTTGCCTATGTTTCAAATACAACGACACTAATATGATTTTCTCCGTGATCTTGTAAATGCTCCACCCCAAGCTTCTTTTGTAGCTATCATTACCAATTTGGAATTAAATGCAGAGACACAGCAACAGCAGCAACATGTTGCATTCTCTCAGATGTCCCACAACCATACGAGTGGAATTTAGTAGGGAATTCTCCCTGGATGATACTCGCGAAGTGTCTATTATTCCCAACTCATGAATTTTCCTTTAAATGATCCACATGATGATGATGACATGAACAAACTATGTGCCAAGTTCAGTAATAGTAAAATCTATTTGATTGCCTCAGCTAATCGGTCATGTAGTTT
>JAQIWI010003428.1:0-10197 GCA_034698825.1 Deuterosminthurus bicinctus
TCCAGTTCCAGGGCTCCAGTTCCTTCACAACGGAAGTCTGACCTTAACCGAATGGTCATTCCAGAATATATGACCTCGTTGAAGGTTTCAAAATCAGCTGCGAAGTCTTTAAAAACGTGTCCACATCCTCTATAGTAGACATTGCAATCTAGAAATGCCATTACGTCGCCCCGCTTTTTCATCACACTTCGAGCTTCCTTCTTCCATAACTTGTTCACAAGTGAGAGCTCGAGAAGCTTAGAATTGGGAAGTTGTTCAAGGATAAGGTTTAAAATCTGTAATAATTAGAGATGGTCAGTGAGAGATTTGCGAAATCATAATGACAGGATCATTAATGACAACATTTAGAATTTGTGTTAGTCAACTTACAAGTGGATTTCCAAATATTTTCTCCATCCTGGCCTTGTTGGCTTCATCGTTTGATTCCATGGCTTCACCCGCTTCTGGGTTCAATTTCTACGGATAATTTAATTATAAGAAATAATAATTGTCAAATGAAACGATTGTAGTTCCCGTCTTTTTGAGCTAAAAACTTCAAATCTTTGCAAGGGTTCCTCCTTTGTTGACTTGTAATTTCGCATATGTGAAACCCCATGATCAAAATTGGATTTGGATTTTCGAGCATTAGTTTTTCTTCAATTCACCACCCTTGACCTAATGTTAATCGCATGCTTTCCACCCTTTCAGCGCCCCTTTAATGCCAGAAAAATTAATGAAGGGAGAATTAACCTTGAAGTTGTTCAAGTCAAAGCTGCCAAGCACTGACCCACTTGAACTTCTCGCTCCAAAATAAATTTATATAATTCTTCCAACTATATTTTGTCCTCACTTGCCAAAAGTGCTCTTCAGATTCCGGCTCAGTTTAAGGCCGTTCGAGTTGTGATTTTGACTTTAAGAGCTTTTAGATTTTCAATTTAGTTCTATGAGGCGAGACAAATTGAGCATGACACAGTGGATTTATTATAATGGAGCTGGGAAGTTGTACTGATCGCTATTATCTGTCCCAGATTAAGGCTCATGCTGTTACATACAGGTAAGCAATATTTATAGAAGAGTTTTTCTTCTGTTCGCCGTGGACAAAGGAAGTGATAGCCCCCATTAAATATCATGTTAAACTTGTACATGATTTAATATGCATTGCATTGCTCATTGACACATAGAATGATGCATGCGAGCAGATACAATCCAAGCCTCCACTAATAGAATGTCAACTTAAGAGACTGTCCTGCTCGCTCTATAAGCTTTATCTTTTGCATTCAATTTTAAGCCCCATAACAACAGCTCTATAGAATAAGCTCAGTTTATATGATCACCTCATAGAACTGATTGCTCTCGCGGTTACAACTACCCAGTTAAAAGTGAGTCAGTGTTTGATAGCTCTGACATGGATAACATTTCCAAAGAGAATGCCTGGGGTAGTTTATTTATTTTTCTGGCCAAAAGAGTCGTGGGAAGTATGAAAATCATGTGCTTGACATGAGGTCAGGGGACGTGTATTCAAGAAAAATAATGCTGAAAAATCCAAATCAATTTTTCTTATGGGATTTAACATGGGAAATTACAAGTCAACAAAGGGGGAACTTTGGATGCATTGTAATTTCCAATCTTCTTCGTTTTGTTGTAGCCCGGACGGATTCATGTACGACATGGAAACAATTTTGGAGTACTACATCACCAAGAAGAATTAATTTAGCCGAAAAATGAAAGAATCTGAAAGGCAGAAGAGAAGAACAGGAAGAAATAAGTTCAGTTGCAGTCTCGGCTAAAGCAGCTTAGTGAGCAAAATTTCGAAGCAAGAGAGTGAAATTACAAATGCGGGGGCATCTTCTTCTTCGGCTTCTTCAAAAGGTTCCAGTGCAGCTTCTAGTATTTTCAATATGACCAACGGGAAAGATAAAGTCTTGCCGAGCTACTGGATCCCTTCTGAGATACCTCAGGCCAAAAAAAACTTTGGTCTCAAAGCCTGTAAGTTCAGTTTAGGGCATTTCAAGTTTGAGCTTGAAATTAGAAATCCAATTTTTCTTATGGAATTTAACATAAGAAATAAAGAGTGAGTAAGGGAGGGAACCCATGAAAATTTTAGATTTGTACTGACATGAAAAAGGCAATTTTTTTGTGTCTAGGACAAGACGATTTACTGCCCAATGAGTGGAAAGCCTTTGAAAATGAAGGACCTCATTCCTGTCAAGTTCACTGAGATCAAGGATCCCACTGACAAGCGCTCTTTAATGGCCAAAGATGCGCGCTACATGTGTCCCGTGACGAGGGACACTCTGGGTGTTTATGTGAGTGCAAGTAGAACGAAATCGAAACGTGGAGTTGGGGAAATAAACACGGAGGTAGACTTGGAGTTACGTGCCAAACAAAACTATAACTTTAATGTTAATTCAATTAATGTTCACTAATCAATAATACAAGTCCTTCAATTATACTCAAATTAATCACAAATACTTTCAAGGTTATGGTAATTACTACAACTTGGGAGCACACGAAAGACAATGTTGCTCTGGGGAACGCCGCTGACCAACTCAAAGAGATAAGGGTCTTCTCGAATTGACAAGCGACAAAAGATAAGGGATTAGCATGAGGAATTAGGCTAATTAGACATACAAAAAGGTGAGTTGGACTAAAAATAAGGCACGGCACGAGAATACACAAATGGCTTAAACTAGGATTAAAATGCATACATTAAGGCTCAGCTGTTAGAACAGCTGAGGAGATTAAAAATAGAATGAAAAGTAAAAATAGTCAAAGTGAGATAAGAACCTCGACTCTAATCTACATCCAGTGCATTTCCATATTACTGGGGCTACTCTTACCATTATACAAACTTATTTGGTTACTTAAGATACATACAAAATCCGGGATTGACACTATAAATACGAAAAGCCCTAAATTTCGGGTTTTTCCCGATTACACATCATCAACAATGGCATAGCTAGGTAGAGTCAATCACGGGCTACCCATCCAGCATGGTTTCAGGTAGCGTGGACACGAAAGTCATGACCTAAGGCTCACATAAACTACACCTTACACCACGACTGATTACATAGCAGGTACATACGTTGGAGTTCAACCTCCAACACTGGGCAACTCCATTCCTGCGGCTGTCATCAGAACGACGTAATTATAATAAAACTTTAGTCGTAATCTAATGTTTTATTTAATTTTTTATTTATTAGTTCATTTTTATTTTTATTTATTTATTTCCAGTGGCGATGTGGTGACGATGGACTGCGTAGAAAAGATCATCAAGAAGGATTGGACTCACCCTTTCACGGGTGACAAGCTGACAGAGAAAGATATCATTCCATTGCAACGGGTTAGTTTGTTTAACAATACTTTTCATTATTACAAATTATTATTAGAAAATATTATGAATTAAACTGATGGCTCAACAATGGACCAATGTTATGATTGTTATGAATAATATTGGACGTTTTTTTTCTCAGGGAGCTACAGGGTTTGCCAGCAGCACTAATGTTAACCTGCAAGCGAAGGAACATCGCCCAGTCTTGCAGGCCTAAAGTTCCCTGGTGGATTGTTCCATAGAGAGCGAAAATGTGTTTGTGTCGTAAATTATCATTATTATTATTGTATTTGTGGCTAAATTAAAGTGCTTACTAAATGCATATAACATTTAAGGAATGGACGTTTTAATTGCATAATAAATTGCTTTTGGGTTGCCCTATTAATAAAGTTTCAAAGTAACTTGAACAGATAGTAGATTTACAAAGAGAATAATTGCAAGTAACTTCAACATATACTGAATAAATGCTTATGGACGCTGGTACGGTTTACCTTCCACCTTGATCAATCTCAACTCTGGCCAAAGTTCCCAAGCAGATCCATTAACCGGAATGTCTACTCGTCCCATAATTTCAATTTCTTGGATAGCTGGAACTAAGTGAGCAAAGAACTGAAGGGCAGATGTGGGGATGGAGCCTCGGTCTAAGCCTAAGTACAAATATTTTATGTTTCCAGCTCGAGGGAGCCTGGGCTCCGTCCGGACGGCGCTCGCTTGCTCAATTATTCCATCCATTGTTTCCCGTGGTAACTTCACACGGTCACTCTGACGATTGCCCATGACGGAAACCTTTTTCAAGCCGGGGAACAAGTAGGTCAAGTCCAAGCGCGACAAGATATTGATGATCCGTGGCTCCAAACGTTCCACCTGAAGGTACTCAATGTAAATCGAAAGATTCTTGACATTTACGAGCCGGATTCCGTAAGACATGAACAGTACTGCAGACATTGGATCCAATTTGGATCCAGATGCAAGGATTCAAGTGTTGTAGCGCAACATGTCCTCAGCAGGCTTTGAGCTTTTTCATTGAATCTGTCCTAAGTTAGTTCTGGTTCTGTATGGTAGTAGAGAACCATCATGCCTTTCAGCCTGAGTGCAGGGATGACATTTTCCGAAATATCTTGCATGGGATTGTGAACATAAGTATCGTCATTCACATGCACTGCTTCTTCCATCCCTTCCATCAGGTTTTCCCTTAAACTGACGAGCCCAAAAGTGTGTATTTCCTGGAGGTTCGGAGCCCGAGATAACAGCATTCTTACTAGGTTCCCGGAAGTCTCTTCGTCTAGTACATCGTAGTAATCAAGCAGTTTTAAAACCTTGAGCTTTGGATAGGGACCAGGTGGAATATACTGTTGAATAAATGGTTCCATAATCTCATAAATTGCGTATGTGAGGTGTTCCAGGTCTCCAATGGAGTCTCTCAGTAGAAGTCGGATCAGGGCCAAACTATGACAATCCCGTGCAACGTCACAGCCATCGGAGGTTAAATGGACTGACAAGCGTTTGAATTTTCCCCTCATCCCAGCGATGATTGATTCATGGACTCGTTTCACTTCCAGGTCGGCTTCATTTTCACATTCGAATACGGATTCCAAATGAATGGTCATTCCAGAATATAAAGCCTCGTTCAAGGTTTCCAAATGTGCTGCGAAGTCTTGGAAAACTTTTCCACGTTTTCTAGCTCCATCGCATTTTAGAAATGCCATTCTGTTGCCCCGCTTTTTCATCACAATTCGAGCTTCCTTCTTCCAAAACGTGCTCACAAGTGAGAGCTCGACAAGGTTAGAATTGGGAAGATGTTGAAAGATACGATTTAAAATCTGTAACAGAGACGGTTAGTTAAGGATTTGGGAAATCACAATGACAGGATCAATCATAACAACGATAAGAAATTTTGTTGGTCGCCTTACAACTCGATTTCCAAAGATATCTGGAAGGGCCTTGCTGGCTTCATCGTTCCATTCCATGGCTTGGCCAGCTGCCGGGTGCTTGCTGTACGTGACAGAAGTGATGGCAGGCGACTGGCTTAGTGCATCCGTGAGCGAAGAAATAAAAGGCCAAGAATTATCACAAGAATACACTCTCATTGAATTATTAATAGACTGTATAATTTATAGCATAGTTCATTGTGTCTCTTACAGAATTCAGAATTATCATGCAGTGGATAAAGTTATAAGGTAGGCGGGAATTGCTCATTGACACATATAGGATGATGCATGAAGCATGAGAGCGGATACAATCCAAGTCTCCACTAAATACAATGTCAGTTAAAGAGGCTGTCGTCTTGCTCTACGTATAAGTTTGATGGTCTGGTTCAATGTGACACCCCGAGATTTTGTCAACTCGCTCACTCACTTACTCGATTTCCATGCTACGAAGTTGGAAGCTTATTTTACTATTGTCTTCTATATATTTGCGAAAATTTTGTTTTGGAAACATGCTATCTCCTCAGAAACCCCTTGACCGATTTCAATGTGCAGTACACCATTCGAAAGCTAATGAAATGGCGGGTGGCCCTAGGTGTATTGGAATTCGGATTTCGTACCGTAACAGCTCCGAAACCCGGGATAAAGTTTAAATTTGTCGGTTTTTTCGACATTTTCGAGTCGTTTGGGTCGTAAGACCCATCATTTAACTCGAAAATTTGTTCTGAGCACAAATCTGACGCTAAATAAACGGTGTGTAGCACTGGCTGTATGAGATTTCAGATTTCGGGCCAGAACAGCTCCGAATTCGGGGTCAAATTTTAAAATTGTCGGTTTTATCGACATTTCAGGCCAAAGACGGCAGTGTGACCCACCATTTGACTGAAAATTTTGACCTGAGCACAAATCTCACGCTCAAAAAGCATCATGTGGGACATGTTGACATGACCATGGTCACTTTGGGTTGCTTTAATTTGAAAATCATGTCATACCTCAAAATGCTCGCATGTTCCGTGCGAGTAAACTTATCATATTCCCGACTTCCTGTCATGGACCATATACGACATACTCCGCCCCACGCACGTGATTTCAAGACAAATGCCATGTGATACCTTAAAATGAGCCCAGACACACAGCGTTTACCAAAAACAATAGAAAAATCACACGTACGCTAACCACCAACAGTCGGTAATCGGGGTCAAGTTAAAGTCCGTTATCCGGGCCAAGTTACGGTCGGTTATGAGGGCCAAGTTACCTTCGGTTATCGGGGCCAAGTTACGGTCGGTTATGAGGGCCAAGTTACCTTCGGTTATCGGAGCAAAGTTACCGTCGGTTATCGGGGCAAAGTTACCGTCGGTTATCGGGGCAAAGTTACCGTCGGTTATCGGTGCCAAGTTACCGTCGGTTATCGGGGCAAAGTTACCGTCGGTTATCGGGGCAAAGTTAGAGTCAACTATCGAGGCCAAGTTAGAGTAGGTCATAGGGCCATGAAATTGTGAGTTATCGGGGCCAAGTTAGAGTCAAATATCGGGGCGACGCAAGAGTCAGTTTTCAGGGTCACTATAGGGTGAGTTACTGGGCCCGAATTAGAATGGGTTACAGGAGCCAAGAAACATTGAGATACTTAAGTTAACATGTCCCATTGCAACTTTTACGACGTCCGTAGGACGGCGGGCACGCTAGTTATTAATATAGGGCGCTGACTATTTCTATGCTAAGTGTCTATGTTGTGTGTAATTATGAGTGAGAAGGATGAATGTCTTTGTCGGTGTGCGGAGCGTGAAGAGTGAACACCCTAAAAACTCTTGTGTTGCCTTATTATTTACTTACTAGGCAATTTGCTGACCCACAACGTAACTATGGGATACGCAGAACGTGTAACATAAAACTGTTGACACGTTTTACGAATTTTACATTTTATGCATTACGAAAACAGTTTGCTAAGTTTTGAATTCCGCGGCAATGACCGCCGTCTGATCGCGCGCAAGTCCCATCGTAAACATAAAAATATACGCGCGTATAATCACTCCTGGCAACGTGAAATTTGCTTTTATGAAAAGTGGGCGTGGCCAACATAAAATATACATATACGTTCTACGCTACATGTTTTATGTTGTCACGGCAAATTGTCTACTATCATAATCTGCCACTCATCAATCTCACACCCATCGTATATCTGCACCCACCATCCACGCTAACTATTACTTACTTATTGCATCTCATTACTAAGTTTAATCATCCCACAGTCATAATCATCACCTCATGTGCTCCTATGCCTTCCTTGTGTGTACACACCCTCCTCGAACTAGCCGAGCGAGTCAAGACTTAACCCCCGGGTCGTCATATCATTCACCTTTTAGCCCCATAACAAGAAATTATGTAGACTAACTCACAATTTAAGACGTCTCATTCATTAGATTGAATGCTCTTGCGGTTAAAACTGCTCAGTTGAAACAAGGGCTACTAAACTTGATAAATTGAAAAGCTAAAACGCGCTTGAAGTACAAACTAAAAATACGAACGGCCTTGTCCTGAGCTGGAATCTGGCGTGTGAGGAGTGAAGACAAGAGAAAATAGGACAACTAAGGGCGAACCCTTGGATAAGTTTTAATGACCAATATTCTGCGTTTATTTAAAAGCCTGGCCGGTACGACAAGGAAGCAATTTTGGAGTACTACATCACCAAGCAGAATGAAATGACCCGAAAAACGACAGAATACGAAAGGCCGAAGGAAATAAGTTCAGTTGCAGCCTCAGCAAAGGTGCCTCAAGTGAGCAAACTTTTGAAGCAAGAGAGGGAAATTACAAATGCGGGAGCATCTTCTTCGACGGCTTCTTTAAATGGTTCCAGCGAAGCTTCCAGTTTTTCAGATATGGTCAACGGCCAAGACAAAGTCTTGCCAATCTACTGGATCCCTTCCGAGAACCTCAGGCCAAATAACTTTGGTTTGGCAGCACCAATGTCAAGCTCCAAGTGGGAGAACATCGCTCAGTTTGCCGGTCTAAAAGTTGTCTCCTGGACGATTCAATGTGGAGGGAAAATGTGTTTGTTGTATCCTAAAATATTATTATTGTTGTACTTAATTCTAAATGAAAGGGGCTATTCGAATGATTTTACGGAATGGAGTTTTTATTTGTATAATAAACTTCTCAGTCTCAGGTTCCCAAAGTTTTGGATTTCACTCTCCACAATGAAAATACAGGGTGGCGCAGAAGTCCTGATTAGGGTGGCCACATTCTTGGAAGCCAAAATCAGGACACTATAGTCAGTTTTAGGAAATTGTCGAAAATAACCATTTAAAGCGAAAAAATTACCTAGCCTTTTGAGGCTGCACTCTGAGCATTGTGATGCTTATAGTGAACGACAATTTTGCAGCGTAAAGGAACTTTTTGTTCTTAAAAAACTCGCGATATACATCCTGGCACCGCCTGTTCTGGTAGTTAATAATGATCCGCAGCTCTTCACATTGCATTCTATTCCTGCCACCAGTCCAGCATTGTCCCAAGAGTGAGAAAAGACGCTTGGCACTTGCATTACAGCAGTAAATGCTCAGCAAATACGACATAAGCTTCCACAATTCAGTACACTTCGATCCGATCGACTGAAAGAATCGGCAATATCGATCAACGACAGTCTTCGACTCTAAGCCATTTCGGGTCTCTTTACAGAATCCCTTTAGCACTGAATATTCGTCGAACAACAAGTCCAAATCCACATCAAATTTGACAGCACCAATTGCGTCTTTGAGATCATTGAATAAAAAATTATTGTTCAAGCTAAGACACTAAAATTTCTTGTGATAACTTTCATCCGAAAAATCATAGCGATTGCGAACCCTTGTGTGCTTTTTGTAATGAATGGAAATTTTTTCCCAATTTCCTTTTAAAATGACATTTCGACACATTTTGGACTTGAAACTTTTGAGCATTGTTGAGCTCAACTCGTTACTTGGTCTGTGGAACGTGAGGCTTTGTATAAGCGCATCAAAGGCAAAAAAGGCATCAAGCGTAGAAAACAGTTGCAATTCACCCCTAATTCTATGAAAATACAACAACTAGTGCTTGTGCTTGTCTCTGTCTCCATTTTTATATCGTCTTTCTGTGGAAATATCTAGTTTTTTAAAAGGATTCGGACCTTTGGCAGAAATCAGGACAAAGTATTTTTCATCAGGACAGGCACTTCCAAATCAGGATTGTCCTGATCAAATCAGGACATGTGGACACCCTAGTCCTGATACATCGAATTTTGTCTTACGGGTGACCGGGTGAGCTATTGACACCCGAGCGAGTTTAAAAAGTAAATGAGATTTACCAAGACTATTATTTGGAAGTCGATTGAACTCCCAGTCCCAGCACCAACAGTAAAGGCAGCCTCAGGGAATGTTCAGGCACAACATCAGATTCCCAGTCCTTGGACTTCTTAACCTGAGATCCACATGAAAATTTCATTCACTTTTTCGTTCACATTATTAAAAGACTTTTAGTAATAATTTCAGTCACCCTTTCAAATTTCAATGTGCCCACCGTCTAAAATATTCGCCAGAAGGAAAATGCTTGTAAATTTTGTAGACAATTCCTCCAAATTACTTCTTGGTTTCTTCGACTTAACACACTCGACTGTAAGTTGAAATCTTCATGAATGAAGGCGATACGTTGAACTTACTATGATTAATTAGCACTCACAAAGAATCCATTAACCTTAAAAGAATGAGAAGTTCTTCTTCAAGTCTAAAGTCTCTTGCATGACTGACTCAACTTTGACCAATATTCTCATGCTTTTACTAAAAAGTCTTCCGGCCGCTGCTACTTGCAGTGGCGCTTAGTTTGCGGCTGAAGTTTTGGTCGCCATGTCGTCTCATTGATCAAACTATGTTACTAAATACAAGGTAGCTCTTAAGTCCTGTCTCATAGAATTTCGGCTATATTTTCATAACCGTTCAATATTTCCACTTGGAATTTTTA
>JAQIWI010003429.1:0-10194 GCA_034698825.1 Deuterosminthurus bicinctus
GTCCTCACGGGCCTTCAAGATGGATCGTCCAAACATTTACTTCTGGTGGATCCTGAAGGAATTGTAAGTAGAGTGTGGGTGTGAGTGTCTGACTATTGCAAGAGCATGTATAAGGAACTTGTTGTAAGTTCTCACCTGGGCGAATTTAATGGAATTTTAAATTCAGTGGTAGTTCAGCTCTGTTCTTATACGAAACCTTGACTGTTATGCTCCTGCAATGGGGACTGGCTTTTTTGTTGTAAGTGCCTTTGTGGGGAAGGAGGAGGAAGGGAAAATAATAGTGAAAAAAAAAAAGAAAAAGGATAACGTCCTTTCTGCTGTTATTTGTAAGGAAGACCGGGAGTGAAAGAGTGGAGACCATGACAGGCATTTGCCGTTCGGAGATAAATAGGCGAGTCGGAGGAGAAGAGAAGTGTGCGTGGGCGTTGGGAGAGTGGCGGGTTTACCTTGAGTGAGTTTGTTTTTAGGACTTACAAAAGGTATACGCTCGCTTGCTTGCGTCTTCGTAACGATCCGAACCAGCGTTGGCTAGGACATATATCAGATAGCAGGTTTATGTGGAGACTTTCTACTTGTAGTGTATGTCCCTCTCTATCTCTTTCTCTGTTGGTGTTGAATGTTTCTAGGCTATTGGGCAAAGTTCTGTTTGGAACAAGACCAGAGTAATATTTTCAGCTGACTTTTCTTTTGAAATCCCTCTTTGTTTATTCACGTGGACAGGTATGGGGCTATGTGGATGTTGCGAGGTTAATTTCATGTGGATGCAGCTCTTCCTCCTCCTGAACTTTGAAAGGTTTCACGGTGGGACTGAGTGATGATGTGTAATAAGTTTTGTTGTCTTTGTTTACTTTACAGGTCCGTACGAAAGACCGGGAGTTCGACAGTGTTATACATCTGATCAAGTACCACAGTGATAATTGTCTACCAATAATCTCGGCAGAAAGCATGGTGCTGTTAAGGCATCCTGTTCCAAGACCAAATCCTGTCATATCATCGCCAATTTCATCATCATCAACATCAACCACGGTCACGTCCTAATGAATCATGAGTAATTGACCAGAAGAAGTTTGGCGAAAAGAAATTCATTGACTTCTATATATAGCAAATTTTTGTATACTATTTTTAGTCGTGTGACATTATAAAATGTTCTCCCTTTGATATAATTACGTGTTTCCAAGTAATCGTTTTAGACGCAGTTCATTATACTATCAAATTTGTTCGCACTTTATAGTATAATTGTAAGTGTTATGTATGCACTGATGTAAGTTGAGGGCTATGCTCAGGTGAGGAATAAGATGTATGGTTGCTGAACATTAAAGCAAGTTTTTCCTACTAAGTTCAGCTGTATGGGAGAAACTGTTGGGGGTAGAGGCAGAAAATCCATGCATGCTTGCCGTGATCAAAGTAATCATAATCATATATATATAGGGCACCTTTTTGTCCAGGGGCGCTGGAGTGAATCCTTGAGTACACAGGAATGTGCGCCTCGTTACTATAACGAACAAAATGAACGAGAAATTCTCTTCTAGTAGTTTAAATACTGACGTCAAGCAATTTCAATACTTGGATGGTATACGAAGGGAATTTAAATTATGCTTTTGTGTACTCTTTGTGAGAAAGGCTTTGCTCTCGCTCTATCTCTCTCTCTCTTTGAAGAAAATAGTTCTGAAGAAAGATTGTTGTAATTGTCAAGATTCTTCTTCCGAATCCTTTCTGCTCTTCGATAAGTGTGTGAATTTTTGCTGTGAATTGAAGGCGCCATGATCTTCTTTGTGATAACGGCGGAAAAGTTGGTCTTGAACTAAATTCAATTGACAGTTGGCAACTTTTAATTGGGCTTTGAACTTGTAACTTCTCTCTCTGTCTCTCTGATGATAAATTTTATTTAATAGCTGAAGGAGAATGAAGGAGCACTGAGAGAACCATCCAGAAGTTGATGTTGAGTCAATTGTGATACGTAAAGTGTCACACAAATCTATACATAATATAATATAGTGTTTACAATGGCTTTAGAAAAGACAGATTTTCTATATTGTTGTTGCACCCTTTGAGTACATCTCCTATCGCTGGCAAAATTCCTTCTTCATGTCATCGGGAATTATTGTGTCGTCAGGATTGGGATGAATCTGTAGCCATCCTTCTATACCTCACTCTTGTTCCCATATATGAATGTCTTTCACATTACCCTCTCCTCCCCCTCTCCATACTTTTGTACCTTGAATCGTACAGAAAATGTTCGTGATGGTACTGATTTTAAACTGATTTAATGATGAGAGTATGACAGATGATGTGTGTAATTTGAATTGTTCTAATAAGAATTTAAATGAATAGACGAGCTGGATTGATTGGTGCAGAGTAATTATTTAGAGTTGTTATTATGACTGTATGAGAATTGGCTGATTCACAGGATTGGAGGGCGGATTGCTCCTAAAGAATTATTGTTGTATTTGATGTAAATTACTAATAATCGTTTGCACTATAATTTTGCACTGTATTTATACAGCAGTGCAGTTGTGTAATTGTGTGGTATTATGCACTTGCCTTTAGCAGAACTATAACTGGGGCTGATGATATATACACGCATACGGTTATACAATTATTATTATTATTGTTGCATATTAGAATTTAAGATTCCTTTTGATCAAGAATAACTTATTGTAGTCAAGTGAGTATCACGGCTTATATTATTACAGTTAGATTGTATGAGGAAAGCGAGTCAACAGATTTTTTTAAGTTAGCACCTCGCTATCATGGCGTCGCGTTTTCGGGTTTTCTTTTGGCTATCTTTATTATTATTGTAGTAATGTGTCTGCTATAGATTTGTTGAGGAGGCGACAAGTGTTTAAGACTGTATTTTGATAAGCCTATATACGACACATACTTTTGTGTTTTTATCCCAGATTTTTGCTGCCACTTTTATTCGTCTTATGTGTAGATTTATAGTATTTATTATGAAGAAAGCTGACCAGATTGCGTTGTCATGTGTCACTGCAGAAGCTTCAACTACCATTCGGTCATGTAGGCGAGAGAGTATTCAAGACGAGCTGGTGTTCGAGTTCGTTGTTCCTTTTAAGATCTGATGTCTTTTAAGACTGTTCGGTCCATATGGTGGGTTTATGGGAGTTGTTGCTATGCAGTGCCGTGATGATCGAGTTTTAGTAGATCCAAGACACACAGCGGAATGATTTTTAATATTTTGCTTTGAGCATGAAGGATGATTTTAATTTTGTACAAGCTTTTCCAAATACGAGCACTGAGATAGTCTTATTGCCAATACGGAGAAAAAATTATGTATAATTGTGTTCAATTGAGTCATATGCCTATATGTATATGAAAAGTATTAAGCTGTTGAATCAATTTCCTATATTAGATTTAAAATAATAATGGCTTGGAAATGGGGCGCGAACCTTTTGATTGCAAGTAAGTAAACTGCAAAGGATGCTATATATTATTGACATTTAAATGTAAATTGTATATATCGTTACTACATTACAAGTTCATATTATATCACTCGCTGTCGTCAAAATCATGTTATAGTCGCCTGTAATAATAATAATAATAACATTAATAATTTAAGGCAAAGAAGATTTATTGTTTCAGTGCTGTATGGAGAAATAACAATCAGAATTATATTAATATTATGTAACGTATGTCCAGATGTAAAGACTAAATGGGAATTATTATTCAAGAGCGATTTATTATATTAGAGATGATGAGACATTCTGTATTTATGTCATATCCAAAGTGTAATATTAAAAGGTGGGTGACAGAAGAAGACTATACCCGATAAAGTAATATCTTCTTGTGTGTCTTATTTATTCTATGAAATGACAAACAAAAATGGCACATGCATTGAAAGATTAATAATAATTCGCTTTATTATTATTATTTGGTTATACGCGAGCATTACATTTATGTTAATTGTATGCATGTTAAATTAACGTGAATGCAGACAAAAAATATAAAGGCACCTTAAACATTTTTGACTGTGACTTTAAATAAGGCTTTCACTTTTTCAATGAAAAAGATTATAAGGGTCAGTGACCATTGGACAGGCCATTCATTATTGGTTTTCCTCCGTCTCGGACAAGTGGCAAAATTGTGGGGTATCGATCCTTGGACTGTCCGCGTAATGTTCCTCCAGTAGTGCTGGAGTCCCTGAAGGGATACGTGGCCATTAGGATAGGCAGCTGGAGCTTGACTCGCTTGTCAAAGCTGGCAGGGTTAATGATGAACTGAAAATTATTGTGCAAGATATGGCATTCATTAGGTGGCTGTGGTGACATGATGAAGGTAAAGGCCTGTGATGCGTACTGCACAACAGCTTAAACAACTTACGAAAAGGTCATATTGAATGCGAATTAAATGACATCCTCGTAAATTCGTGGGCGGTAAAGGTGGAACGACAAGCTTCTCGTTAACCCATTCATCCTTGCCCCCTGATTTGATCTTGCCTCTTGTTAATGTGGACAATTCTCTCCGTTCAGACGCCACCACTTTACCCCTTGCAGTGTACTGAATAGTCTACACATAGAAAGAAAAGGATTGATTGTAGTTTGCGTGGGCAGAGTTTCTGAGGCAAAATCGTCGTCTGATTTGTAGCAAAGAGCTTAACCTCTGTAAGAACAGCTTCTGTGGATCGAATCCCAGTGCGACTTCGATTATTGATAGACGCCCAAATGTGAATTTTCTCCCCAGGAATGTAGCCACCTTTATCGAGTCGAACTCGGCAGGCGACGGGACCGGAACTGAGGCAGCTCTTCCCTAACTTGTGCTCAATCTCACAATGGAAGGGCTTCTGAAATTGTAGATCATTTGACAAGGTCCATTACATTTCGCTCACATCCCTTCATGACATTATTATCTTGCTACTCAATTCAACGTACAGCTAAAACAGCAGGTTCCAAGTTGAGATCAATAGGGTTCATAACAATAAAAACTTGCTGATTCTTATGTACGAGCCCATTTGGTTCCCGAAGTGCAGCCTTGCAAAAGTACTGAACCCATCCATGCTTGCCTAAGAATGTGGAGGGGAGTCCCAATGGAAGTCCAAGCTTGAACGGAAAACTGTGTATCCCAGGAGACAGTAGGACGGGACCTTGGCCTGGAATTAATAAATTTACACCACGTTACCAATTAAGGCACAACTATCCTTTTACTTTCTTACAGACATTTTTTTTCTCTCCCTCTACGCTTCCCACCTGTCTTTCTAATACTCACACGCAAATCCTTTCTTAAATTACTGCCAAATCCATCGTCTGTTCTACATAGTTTCCAACTTACATTGTAATAATTTACCATGTCAAACACACGCACACATGGCAGACACATGTGTTGAAAAAAACGGCCCAACAAGGGAAGCGGGTCGCGTAGGAGTGGTCACAATTTTTTTTCTCTTTCTTTCCAAATTGATAAGAAAAAAAATGAAAGGGAACTTGACCTGCTTCTCCAAGAAGTCTCATGCGAAAATCAATGTAATTCTCCTTATCATAGAGGCGTTCCTGACCTCGGTTTCGGAGACGAACGCATCCTTCGCCCACCACATGGAAGTATAAGCCTGTAGAATAGTAAATGAACACGCAATTGTTAGAGCATCCAGTCTCTACCCACGAAGATTCCAGTGTGTGGGTGTCATAAATACAAAATCAACAACAACAGCCGTGTCAGCCACGTCTATGGACGTCAGTGTTGGTAAAGTGAGCTGTGTGAGTGGCATTAATTGTATTGTTTGTAACAGTGCATTTGTATGATTCCTGGACAACTTTGGATAAATTATTAATGTCCTTCCATCCTACGCACGCAGCAACACGGCATCCCTTTGTGTGCCATGAAGAGCATCCAATTTTAGACTTGCGACCGGTTGATAAAGCGGTAACTATATGTTTCGCCCTCGCAATCTTCAAAGACAAGCTGGCATTCCATCAGAGAATAGTACACAACTCCCACGCTTCATTATTTACTTGAGGTGCCTGGAATGATAATCAGTGTTGTGCATAGCTTGAATTCTACACAATAGTAGACGCATTAACTCTGATCCTCACACGTTTCATTTACACACAAGACATTGATTCCCATAGTGTACACGTTACAAACGCATAAAAGCTGAGCCAGACACATAACTCAAGAGATTCGTAGGCTAAATCAACCCCTACTATAGTCCAACTGAGCAAAACTAATGGCATTACCTTAGAGACAAGCCCTAAATGTGAAACTGTCTAATACACCACACAGACATTCATTCTTGCCATAAACAGACGGACTATTTAGTGGAGGCCGTAGACGACTGACTACAAACCACCGCAAATATTCATTCAATTCGATGGCCTACATTGACCTACTACTTCCGCCCACATCGATCATGTGAGAAACATACACCCTATACACCCAACATGCCGGTTTCGTAACCATAATAATTGCCCATGTGTACGCAAGCTTTTTAGCATGCCCAAATATCCGTAGGATGCATCAAGGTCTTTCGAATTGCAACACCTACGAAGACACGCTCTGCTGCTTCTCACCGTACCAACATGTGGCTTAATTATACTTGACTGTTGTAATTATAGAGGGGCTCCGAGCGGGCTTCCTTCATTCAGTTACCGTATGTGTCCATTTGGTGTGGTAATTAGCAAACATTCCCACTCTATAGTTGAACAGGCGGGAGAGAGAACCACGCGACAAGTTGATTAACAATTCAAATATAACGGGATGACTTTACAAAAGGTTACAGGTTGCCATCAATCAAGTTCTTGAGTTATGCAACATCCTGATACAAGTCGCCTAGATGATATAATTACTCGTTTGACAGGTAAAAATCCCCCTCCAGGGTACCAGGTCAGTGTCAATGAATGTAAACAGGCGCTGTTGTAATTACACTGCGAGCTATAATTTATTGCTACTCAAACTCTTCTTATTTCAGAATTTCTCTTCAGCCTCCAGTCACATAATTTCACCTTGAAACCTTTGCTGCTTTGAAATGAGTATATCAATTATTTTACTTTGATCTCCTTTGAAATAAGCAAACCATTATTTCACTTTGATCTCCTTTGATGTTATCGGTTCAATTTGTTCATTGTTCTCACTACATTCTTGTTAGGGGTTCTTTTTTCAATGTGATCATCATTTGTAATGATTTCCACGCACTAAAGCCACAGTGTGGGAGTTTATTAGCGGGAGAAGAGTGGGGGAAAAAAGAGGAGAAAATCCGGATGATGGGCCAAGTGCATGAGAATTGAGCTTGTGCAGAGTTTTTATGGCACTCTTTTGTACTAGTATAACTGCTGAGTCTCATGACACCGCAATCGACCGTGCATGAATAGCCCTGCATTTCCGCTTCCAACTGCTTCAACAACGGTGACACTCCCTTTGGTTCCCACAATTGTACTGCAATTTTAATTAGTGCTTGTCGATAGAAAGCATTGAACATTAAAGCTTCACACATGTACCCCTTTCCAATCACTCATAGAAGTCAGTAACCTCGTGCTGATCGAGCTTTTAGCGTCTGCTAACTGTGAGGTATAAATTTTGGTCAAATTGAAGAACGCGTGGAAAATAGAAGCCTTATGCCGGATCTAATAGTCAGAGTTCGTGTGCACACGCATAAAAAATGTCACAGCTGAGTGAGGAACCTTGGACGTTTCTCACAGTAAAAATTACTCCCAAGTTTTCTGCTACAAGTTTCTTCCGGTTGGACCTACAGACACGCTGCCCAGCGAGATAATTCTCACGATAAATTAAACTCGCCGAAAAATAACGCAATTAAATCCCAATAGTTTTGCACGAAGAAATGCAGGAAAATTACCTGAAAAAGGAGTATCATCCTCAAGCTCGACAAGGACTCTGCCAGTAAGAAACTGTCCAGGGAAATAGAGTAGACTGGGAGTGTCAAAATAGATAAGAAATTTAAGCAATTTCCGTGACATGTTGCTCCTATACTTCCACTTGCGTCTTTCCCACAAAGTTTACTTCAGTGCTGCACCCTTGCTCAACAAAGTGTCGTGTGACTCAAAAGATTTTCATTTTCTTTCAAAGCTCCTCTTCTGTCGCAGAATTACTTTAAATGTTCTACCACTATGAGCCGGGCGTTGTTCGTGTGTAGAGTCAGGCAGAACGAAGGAGCTTGATTCCATTTAACAGGTCCATGAAGCGTATCAGTCTCACAATTTACTCACGTATCCAATTACCAAATAGTTTAGAGTCACTCAACTTGTATTGTCCTTACGATCAATGCTCCCCACACTTTGCCAAGTCTCTTCCAGAAGTTTTGGAATTCTTGTGATGTCTTGGAACTGTAAGAGTGAGACCAACAGTGTGGTAGATTGTAGTCAGCTTCAGCTTTGACCAGTCACTACTGCTGATGGTCCTGGGCGAGTGATGAGTAATACCTTGTATCGTTATATGACACCAATCTGAATTGGTCTGCAGGACTAATAAGGCATCACCAAGGTGTGAACTTCACTTTCACTTCCATAGTCAATAGAACGGACGTCTTGAGATTGCCACATTGACACACATGATGAGGATGACACAGGCTGTTATACTAACAAATCAGTGGATTGCTTAACATACAAATCACTAGGTTTATAATTGAAAGCTCTATATTTACACAGTGCTACTGGGGCTAACGCTAACGGAAGAGAATGTGAAAACTTGCGTGCACAAGAGCAGAGTTAGCACTAAATGTGCTCTCACAATTGTTGCAATCTGCGTTTAAAAAAGGCGGAAAGGTATGCGATGGAATGAGAAGGGGATGATGAGGAGAAGAGAGTTGAGGAGGGTGAGATTCACAACCCTTTTAGCCTCAGGCTATACTATAAAGTCTCTTGCACAACACATATACAGACACTACTCAACAACAGATATCTGACAACAATAGGTACTCGTACATACTCACAGCATCCGCGTTTAACATCCATTGTAACGGGCAAGTGTGTACAGGTGCCATTCTAAGCTCGCAGTACAAGGTAAATGGGACTCACTAGACCAAGCCTGTCACTTGGGACCATATTACGTCACTGAAATAGTAAGCACTCTAAATGCTACAACTATACACGGCAGTGATGATGAAAGTTTGTGGAATATGTAACGATTTTAATCAGGAGTAATTAAACAGCGCCTGTAAAAACACATGCGAGAGCCATACTGGGATTTAATTGTCAGCTCAGGTAACTTGTATATCCTGTGCACTGTGCATAGCATTCAAGTTGCGGAAGGGCTCCAAAGGGTTCAACTCTTTATGCAATTCTGGAGACGATGTCAAGTTGTGGGCGCACAAGTAGGCCTTAGCTTGAATGCTAATTTTATATTCGCATTATAATGCAGTTCATGCTGCAAGTTGAGAAATGTATGAAGGCCTGGAGACAGATGGAATTTGTGAGGTAGGAAAGTGTTGGGAGTAATTGCACAACTGCCAAGTTCTATGATTTACGGCATTCTCCAAGGACACTATCATTATGCTTTCTTAGTATTACAATTTGAACAGAATTTCATGCCAGACAAATTGATATCCTGGATATGAGTGTGAACAAGAACAAGAAGAACGCCTTGGATTTAATATGCATGATTCAGCAAATACTTGTGTACTTGAAACCGTGTTTATTATGAGAATCTCAGGAAGTGTTAAATCACTGAGCAACTATTTCTGCTGGTGGCGTTTACTTTTGAGTCACCAGGTGTATGACGTAAGTTCTGGAACACCTGCTGCTGTGACTCCAATAAACGGTTGTAGGAGTGGGACTCTAACTGGACCAGGTGGTCAGTTCAGTTGGTTAAGTCATTGTTGACTTTTAAGTACTCATTTCAGACAAAATTAAAAGCCTGGCTGATTGCATGCTGCAAGTCCACCACGTGAGACAGCTTTGCCCCAGTGGTCTTTCAGCATCTGGAACTTTGAAATGTCTGTAACGTCAGCGTCATACATGCAAATGAATGAATAAATTTTAACTGGAATGTTCCCCTTTCTAAAACTTGTCAGGATGAGCAATTAACATGTAATAGATCAGCCAGTAATGTCGCATGTCGCACACACAATCAAAATAATTTTTAAATGCAGTTTAGTGATTCTTCAAGCGGCGTAAGGGGGCAAGTGAAGATTCTTTGGTAATGCTGTAGCCCTACAGATAGCGCGCATTGTACTTCAAAGCCTCGCCAAACTCTTCCTAGAAATCTGATGGGGAAGTTGACTGATTCTAAAGAAAA
>JAQIWI010003430.1:0-10193 GCA_034698825.1 Deuterosminthurus bicinctus
TTTGCCGGTCACTGAGTTGACATCTGGAATTGCCAGTTGCAAAAGGCCCTCTTCCAGGTCGAACCCTTCATGTTGGTATAACTTTCGTGTCAATATGAAACTTCGTGTAACCTCCAGCTCGGTGGCCAAAATGTGTGGTTTTGAGGTCTCTTCTAAAGCCACGTCAACGCCGTGGCTAAAAACCGGCTGAGTGAGTTGTTTGCCTTTTACACATCAGTTTAAACGAAATTTAATAAATGGTTATGAATTGAGGCCAAAACAGGTCCGTCCATGTGTGTAATTACTTTCTGAGTTGCTTGAGGCGACTTGCACACCCTTTCCCTTTGTTTAAGAAACAATTAAATTTTTATATTAAAGCCTGTTGGCCTCAATGCTCTTTGCTTTCCAAGTGGGCTGTTAATTAGTGGACTACTGCGGAAGGCTTTGGAAATCGTGTGGGATAATTGAACGAGACCAACAAAGGCGTTCAGTTTTCCTCCACACTTACAAAGCTGAACACGCTTACAAAACGCTGGTCAGATGTAACATAGTTTCCCTACGACTTTGCCATTGAAAATATGAAGAATATGATGGAATTTCTCTTTGTATGCAAATTGCACGTTCTCCTCGTGCCTGTGAAGACGTTTTTAGTTCAATTCAAAACCCAATTTTTCTTGTGGGATTTAACATGGGAAATTTTCAAGTACCAAAGGGTAGATGAGGCGCTTGCCGGATCTTTGTAGAAGTTTCTATAAACTGTAGGGAATGAGGCCTTAATGCAAAATACAATTTATATCAATGATAAGCTGAAATTTACTAACTGCTAAGAATGGCGATTGGCCGCTTTGCAATCAAAGACAGGACAACACAACCAACTGCCATGTACCTAACATGGTATAATAACAGTAGAATAATTCCTCGGCCTCATGCTCAGTTGTTGCTCGAAATGTCTCCATAGCTATGTGAAACTAGAGCAAAACAATTATGACAGGAAAATTTCATCAGATCGGTATTCCCATAATAATTATTCGTGGGCCATATCGCAAGAAGATGTTCCCTAGTTTAAGTTATGCGAAAACCAGAGGCCTTTTCCATAGTGAAATATTTACTTAATTACAAAGGGATTTCTCTGACAGTTTAGACAACGATGCCATTACCATATCTACTTTGAATTACTTTTGATAAGGACAGCACTCGCTGCAACTAAGGTTTCATACTGAGATAGCGTCCAGCTACCAAATTCATATCACACCATTCTCTAAATTTTGCTGAGGCCATACTTTCGTACTGGAATGAGATACGGTGGGTCCAAGTTAGCCGACACACCCCTATTGTCGATCCAAGTTAGCCGACACCCGACTCTTGTCGGTCCAAGTTAAGCCGACACCCACATATTGTCAGTCCAAGTAAACCGACACCCAACTATTGTCCATAAAAGTACGCCGACATCCAACTATTGTCAGTCAAAGTAGCTAACACCCAACTATTGTCAGTCAAAGTAGCTAACACCCAACTATTGTCGGTCAAAGTAGCTAACACCCAACTATTGTCAGTCAAAGTAGCTAACACCCAACTATTGTCAGTCAAAGTAGCCAACACCCAACTATTGTCAGTTAGCCGACTATGATCGGGTGAAATACAAGTTAGATAACTTTGAAACTCCAATTAAGTCGACCAGCCTAACCCGATAATTTTATTTAATTAAGTTACCCGACATCTGGATATTGTCGGCTAACACTCAAGTTAGCGACATTCTCAACTTCGATTATCTCATCAAATATTTTAATTATCTCATAAAATAATTCCAATATCGCATTAAATTCTTCAAAAATCTCATTAAATACTACAAATATCTCATAAAACTTCAAATATCTGTCAAAATACTTCGAATTCTGTTACAATAATTCCAAATTCTGATACAATATTTTGAATACCTGGAGATTTCGAATACTTGATAAAGGACTTCCAAATTATGTTAAAATCAGAATTTCGAATTTTGTCAGATATTTGAAGTATTGTATCAGGTATTCGAAATATTTATCAGGATATTGAATTTTTTTATCAGGCATTGTAATGTAATGGCTTTATTGTCATTGTTCACTCAGTGTCGAACACTGTTTTCCTGGAATATGACATTCTCGGACTACTATTGCGATTGCTATTAATGAAAATAGTATATTACTTAACTCGTGTTTTCCCGCAGAGTGTCTGTCGTTTATAGAGACGAATAAATTAATCACACTCAGCTAAAAATTTCAGATCCCAGTCAGAATGGAACTTCCGCCCCTTAACACCTCCATTTTTTGGGTCCGACATGTTAACCACTGACCCACAAGCTACTCTCAAGGTACTTAAAGTATTCTATCTTATATTTGCAGTATTTCATAAGGTATTTGAAGTAACCTATGAGATATTCGTAGAATTTCATCAGAATGTCGAAGTTTTCGTTGTGGTTTTCTTGAAGTATTTCGAAATAATTCTTTGTCTGCTGACTTGTATAAGCTGACCATAAAATCGGGTTACTTGTACCGACTTCTGGCAGGAAAGTCATGCAATTGGAGGCGAAAGCCGGGTAGTCAGCTAACTTGAATATGAGAAAGCCGGCTCACTTGAACGTCAGCCGAATATGTCGGGTAACTTGAAGAGATAAATTTGTCGGGTCGGCCATAGTCGGCTAACTTGGACTGGCAACAGTTGGATGTCGGATAACTTGGACTGGCAATATATGGGTGTCCGCTTACGTGGACCAGTGCAAATATGTCGCTAAGAGAGAGCTGTTCTTTCTTTTACTTAACGGAACATTAAGGTCTCACCTTTCATTAGTACGGAGTTACCCACTGCAGCAAGAACTACAAAAGCTCACAGAAACAAATGTAGTACTCTGAACACACTCCAAAACACTGCTGGCCTCATCGCTTGTTGCTTTCCACCTGGGCAATCAATTAAGGGACTGTAGAAACCTTTGGAAATCGTGTAGGTTGATTGAACGAGGCCAACAAAGGTATTCAGTTTTCCACAACACTTACAAAGCTCAACACACTCAAAAAACGCTGGTCCGAGTTACCACAATTTTCCTACGGATTCGCCACTGAAACGAACATTTGTGTGAATTTTCTTAAGGGATTCTGCTTTTTTTGCAAACTAAACGAGCTTAAATTGTACATTCCAAGTTTTCTAGTTATAATGATCAACTTAGGTGAGAGCAGGTTACTTGTTTTAACCATGGCCGTTGCTTCGATAGTTGGCATGTTCCCATTTGCAGTCAACACTAAGAAGGGACAGCTAAAGCCACTTCCAGTGTGGCGAAAACCTATTTGCGGCCTTTGCTTTGCGATCTTAAGTGCATACGTGATTCAGTCAACTTGTCAATTTGTTTTTAAATACTTTCTGAGTACTACAAAGGAACAAGTTCAATTTCATGAATTGGCATACCAAGTCAATTACACTTTTGCTTTCAACATCATTCTACTTTTATGTTATCATGCATACATTGTAAACAGAAGTTCCCTGCTAACAGTTTTTAACGCGATCTTTGGAGAATGTAAGTTACTTAATCTTTAAAGCATGTACGTACAGCTGAATACCAAATTGAACTTGATTATAATGATTATAATTATAATAGCATTATCAACTCCTACCTGTCGTCCGTGGCGATCTCTACCTATCATGGACCTACTTTTAAAATATGAGCTGTCATTTTCACTCTTTTTTTTCCCAGTTTTTCTCGTCGGATTTTTTTGGGTAGCCCCATCCATGATACTGCAGCTTTCTAATCTAACGATTTTCAACAATATTCGGGAAAACGCTACATTTTCGGCAATATGTTTTGCTACAGATGTCTACGTATTTGCATTTCTCATTAATATGGTTATCTTACTCGTCTTCGTATTAGCCCTAACCAGTGGGAAAATTTTTGCAGAAATGGTAGAAATCGGAAATGTACTCAGGTATGCTTCTAAAGAAAATTCTTTGGAAAATAACTCATACAAAATGATTTTACTCATCAACAGGCGTATGCAGACACCGCATGAGGGGTCTTTATCGATCATCATGAAAAAGGCACGAAGAATGCAACTTTACACGATGCTGGCAAACGATGTAAACTCCTATTTTGTGCATGGGCTAAAAATTGTACTTCTTGTTGCCATCCTTTGCAACAGCTACGTCTCAATCGCCCATCTGAAAGATAACCTACTGCTGCGAGTGACGTTCTTCTTCTGTGTCCTGCTTTGTTTTTCGTGTTACTATCTCATTTGCTATTTTGCAAATCAAGGGGCAACGGAAATGAGTAAGGTTCACCGCAAACTGAGAACAAATGTAGGACTATTATCGCCATCCGACTCAAAAAAGGCGCTCGTTGCAGACGTTAAGTGTTTGAAGACCATTTTCCTCAGGGTTGGCAGTTTTTATGATCTGGAGCGCGAGTCATTTTTGATCTTTACTGGCTTTGTGGTAGACCAGTTGGTATCCCTTCTCGTTGCTTTTTAAATTTAGAACGTGTGCTTCAGTAGATTATATTCCACCTAAAGTACACAAGAAATTTCAACTCGAAATAACTCGCACTCGTTGACTGGTACTTGGCATGTAAGAACAATTTGTTTATATGAAAAGATTCTAAATCAGACACAATTTCTGCCAAATTAGCAATCAAAAAAGAAATTGGTAGTTTGATAAGCAATTTCTTAAGTGCATTACAAATATCCACTAAATTTGCAGTAGTTCCTGTCCACAGTCTGTTAATATATACGTCCATGCTCGGTAATGCATATTGTTTATATAAGAGCCCTCGATTAAAATTTAACATTAGCGTGGCTAAGAATATTGAAATAGTTAAGAAACGTCCCTGCCCCCTATGTTGTTGATTAAAGTCTGTGAATAAAGGCTGTTCTTTTAGCGCAAAGAACTCTACAACTTTCAACCAACATGCGCCAGTGCACAGTGACAACCGTCCATTTGCTTGCCCAAATCCTGGATGCAACTTTCGTGCCTGTTCCAAGCGTAAATATGAATCGGCTCGACCAGAAGCTTTAGATGCCTCTTTATTCAACAGCAAGAAACTTGTTGTGTGACTTAGTAATGTACAGTGGTGGGACCGCTTTTGATCATGTCAAGTGTCATCATCGACAACCTGCTTTCCCCATTGATAAACTTAAAGTGGTCCCCGTCATTTGCCTGGATTGATTAATGTTTATAATTGTGCCTTCACCAAGTTTCATGTTTGGTTTTAATGTGATCCAACTCAGAATAAATACATTTTCCTCTGTATAAAGTATAAATTTTTGAATTTTTCTTTCTTTCATTCTTTCCAATCGTATGGATCAGCAGTATTTCTCAAGATTAAAACTCCATAAGATCTGCCTTAGTGAAGCCTGTCTTGAATGGCACTTCTGCCCCTGAGCACACAGCTCATTCAGCAGAAGCTTAGCCTTCGACCCTAACCTCCTCTCGATAAAAAAAATGAACCCTTCACTGGCAGGTCTAAAAATGCAGCAACATTCCTTTATTGTGGTCAAGCCGTGCGGGCGTGCAGGTAAATTTTTAAGTTTTAGTATTCCATTCTCACCAGCGGAGTGTAGACCATAAAATTGGCCTTAGAGACTCTCAGAGCAACCTAAGAAGAAATCAGTTTAAAGTGTTGGAAAATTAAAGCTACTTGTTGTGGCAGCATTCTCAGTTTCTCTGGTTGCTATTCAACTCAATAATTTTGACCTAATTCCAATAATGGAGCCTTCAGCCAAAAAACGTCATCGCTGCTCATTTTGTGATTTCAAGTGCGAAACAAAATCTAAACTTGAAACGCACATGAGTAAGCACACGCTAGAGAAGCCATCATTTTGTGACAAGTGTAATCGCGGATTTTCATGTGCGGGTACTTTGAGATTACACATACGAACTGTGCACGAGGGAATTAAGAGAGTGCACAAGAAAATACACAAGTGCTCTCTCTGTGCATCACGGAGGACACAAGCCATTTGCTTGCTCCAAGTGTAAATATCGCGCCACCTCTAACAAAATGTTAAAATTACATGAAAAGAAGCATGCTCAGGCGGACTCTGTCAAGTGTGACTTCAGAGGATGCTCTTATTCCTCTAAATCCATCGCAGCTCTCGATCTTCATGTTGGGAATGTTCACAAAGAAAAGAAATTCAAATGTGACTTTCCAGGATGTTCAATAACTACAACTAGTCTGTATGACCTGGAACGCCATAAGAAACGTGTGCACTCTGAGAAAGTTCACAAGTGTCCAAGTTGCGATTATCGAGCTATGCATTCATGGCAGCTGCCAAAACACATCGAAAGCCACAAGACCATCAAGAGAATCCCATGCCCGACAAAAGACTGCACCTTTCTGGCAACGCACCAAGGTATTTTAAGGATGCACATGCGCCGCCACGATGCAAATCTAGTTTGTCCAATTGAGGGATGTGGTCATGTTGCAGCCTCAAGTATTGGCTATAATAGTCACATGAAGGTTCACGATCCAACTGGTCGGCCATTTCAATGTCCTTTTTGCCCCAGACACTTGAAAAATAGCAGTCAGATGTCAAGCCATCTACACCGCCATACAAATGAAAAGCCGATCAGGTGCCCTCTTTGCAGTTTTGGGGCAACAACCAAGTCAACAATTACTGATCATGTACGCAGAATCCATTCAAGAGTCTTACCTGGGTTTGTCTATGATAGAAAATCTGTTTGTGACCATTGCAATGTAAACTTCGCTTGTGCCGTTGGCCTAGCGATTCATAGAACGAAGCTGAAGACGGCAGTTGTGTTACTTCCGAGGTTACAGCTTGTACAGAAATAGCCCTCATACAAAATAATAAAGTAATCCATTCTGCAAACTCAGTACGTTCTCGAGCGATTTTTTTTCGTTTGAATTCGATGCAGACTCTTCAAGTATGCGGCAGGATTTTGCAATGAGCATACTTTCAAGGGCCCTGAAATAACACGACCTGCCCTCTGGAAATAGTGCCCGAGCCTCTCAAGTAATGCTGGACAAGGTGCTGCAGCCCTCAGAGGCCTGCTGGACAAGATTGTGGAAGTGCTTCAGGCTTCAGGCATTTTTAAAATAAATGAAGACGCTTTTCGAATTGATCGTTTACTCGCAAATGCTGGCTTTATGTCGGCATTCTCCGTAGTATTGTTTTGGCAAATGATTATAGTAATTACGATCAGTCCAAATGTGCAATGAAAATAATACGCTAAGAAGTGTCACAAATTTGGCACTCCCTTCAAAGCAGCCTAGGGCACATTGTGAGGTGAACTTTCTGGTGCGTCACAGAAGCTCGGCAGGATCTACAATTATTTTACAACCATTTTACACAGTTTTATAGGTAATAATAAATCATTTGAATCCCATCATCAGGCTCTATCAATGGTGTAACTATTCAGCAGGTTGCTGATTTTTAGCACAACACAACATACACAGACATGACGTTCCTCGAGTTAAAGACAGACGGATGCCGACGTAGGTGACTCCAGTGAAGACAGATACTACAATGAGCTCGTTGTACAGGGTGGCCCAGGGAAAGGTTTACACTTTTAAACCTGAATATCTTTTCGAGATTTGATGTTATAGTTATAGATATGATGATTACCAATTCTGAAACTAGAGTCTTTGAGTAATGTTTTGGTAAAACATGCATTAAAATCGGGCAACAAATGGCTGAGAAATTCACGCCCGCAGAAAAAAGTTTGATTCAGTTGAACAAACCACTTTGTTGCTGCCATAATTACCACCTTCAAGTTATTTAACTAGGAGTCAACAATCTATTTGTTAAACTTTAAACAGACTAGCATAGCTAGGAAAACTGTTCTATCACCAGTCTGTTCTAACCAACTAAACTGACAAGTCGTACTTACAATACGCTCTAGTTGGACATGAACTGTCGCCTTACATAATAAACTTGAACAATCGCTAATGATATTAGCTGGTCCTTCGACTGCCGCCTTTATTGCCCCAACACACTTAATTTCGCACAGAATAGAAAACCTAGACACGGATTTGCTCAAAATCAACACAGCATTGGAATTGGCCACTTTTTTGTCTGACCTCTAGAGGTCAAATTCAGAGACCGACAAAGAAGCGGTCAAATCCACCTCTACCTGTAATAACCTTAACAGTAAAAACTTCCAGGTCAATCGAACCAGTTATTGCGGTTAACCCTATGTTAACTTCCTTGACCGCTGTATGTCAAACTCCCAGTCAGACAAACAAATGGCGAAATACCTGAATTTGCCTGAAGTGTTGTTTTTGGGTCCCCTTCATGAATTTTTACGGGGGGCAATAGTTTTCGCTTGTCTATGACAGAGAAGATTTCCGTCGTGTTTTTCGGCTTTTGGGTCACGCCAGTTCTCATAGTTTTCATAGTTACGTTGTAGTAATGATTATTTTAGCAAAATCCACAGTGACAAAATCAGGTGGTGGAGGATCAATACGACTTCTGTATATAATAAGGGAACGATATGGACGAAAAATTATGTTGAAAAAATGATTGCGACTGGATGATGTCCACATGGAGTTAATATTGTAATTACTTGTTGATAAGTGAAATATTCTGTGGAAAGTATTATTGATAAACGCTTACGGAATTAAAATAGTAATTATATATCATTAACACGGTGTATTAAGTAGCATGTTTGTCAATAGCTTCGTCATTGTACCTATAATTAATAAACCCTGGTGATGAAAGTAATAGAAACTTTAAAGTCAGCTATCAGCGACGTGATATCAATGCTGAATTATCTCAAAAAGCAATTTCTAACGTCAAAATCAATAACGATAAGAAAAAGGAATGACCGTGAAAAGAATAGTTCATTATTATTTCTTCAACTTTGCAGGCAAGACTGGTAAAGCTTTCTTGCACTGGGCATTACGCTGAACCCGTATTTTTTCCAGTGTTTTTTCTGCAATTTACATCCAAGACGAAAAACCAAACGAAAGTATTTCCAATTGTAAACATTTGCGCGTTATTACATTCTGTACCTGTTAACCCGTGTTGGGGGACAATCAAAGATTTTACATTACTAAGTGAAGCATCATGCCCATATTTCCTACCTACGCCAGTTTTTACAAGGTGTGACTAACAGTCACGTGAGTCAGGTGGGTCAAGTGGTCACGTGCACGTTACTATTTAAGTTGAGTGGGGGGAGGTCACGTGTTAGGTGGGTCTTGTGTCAGGTTGGTCACGTGTCAGGTTGGTCACGTGGGTCACGTTTCAGGTGGGTCAGTTGGGGTTTTCTGGTATAGAGAAAACGAAATAACCCAGGGATTCATTGTGGCAAATGCATTATGCTTAAATGTGCTCCTGGGTTACCATTACTAATAAGCTTTGCTCATAGTGTCGCTTCCTTCTCAATTCATTCAAAGATCATGTTACTTTCTGTATCACTTCCTTTTTCCGAGCATTCTTACTTTGCTCTTCGCGAATTAATTCACGCGATGTTCAATTTAATTTTCTTCTTCCTTTTCTTAAATGATGCGCAAATGAAGAGGAACATAAGCATACATGAAGTATGACTTGAATGCAGCGAGTATGAATTCACTCAACATATTTGTTGATTAAAGGTAAGGAAACAGGACGTTATAGCAACGAACAAGCGATACTATGAACAAGGCTATACAGTGTATGCAAATTGAGTGGTACTTATCCTGATAAGAAATATATAAAGAACACGACCCCTCGATCACTTGCTTCATTTAGCTTATCTCACTCAAGTGACCAACATTGGCTATTTAACAACGTAATCTGACCCGTTACCAACCTGACAAGTGACCTACTGTCGGCACAAGCCAGACATGGACCTGGCTCATTAAGAATACCTGAGTTTTTGAATTACCGCCAAACCAAGGACCCATAAGGCTACATTTAGAAAACTATGGCGCATCTTTCATAAACTCAGGTATTCTTAATGAGCCAGGTCCATGTCTGGCTTGTGCCGACAGTACATGACACGTGACCCACCTGACAAGTTACCAACGTGATCCACCTGACAAGTGACAGCCATGACTCACCTGACAAGTGACAGCCATGACTCACCTGACAAGTGACAGCCATGACTCACCTGACAAGTGACAGCCATGACTCACCTGACAAGTGACAGCCATGACTCACCTGACAAGTGACAGCCATGACTCACCTGACAAGTGACAGCCATGACTCACCTGACAAGTGACAGCCATGACTCACCTGACAAGTGACAGCCATGACTCA
>JAQIWI010003431.1:0-10193 GCA_034698825.1 Deuterosminthurus bicinctus
TTGTCCGCTCGATTGAATTGATGTGCCATGTTGTTTCTTTCTGCCAACTGGAAAGCAAGTTCGGCAAGAGCACGCCTCGTCATTCCATAAAACCTGAAATTAACAAAATTTCAACACTTAGTCACAAAAGGCTACAACTTATTCAAAACTTTTGCTTGCAGTCAACGGCGCCGGAACCACCAAAACCATGGGTATGGCACTCAATGCCAATGTTATTTAGTTTGCTAAAGTCCTCAAAGAGATGCATTCTTCTACCATTGTTAATAAATAAAACCAGCGTGGGAAAACTGTTAAGAAAAAGACAAACTGATTGAATGTGAATAAAAATTAAAATAAAATCAATTTTAGCAACAAAATAACTACAGTCATCTCAAACAAAAAACTAATCGGAAACTAAATAATTTTGTTTATAGCTGCGTTTACCAGCAGAGTTTTATTTCCTGATGTATTCTGAAGTTTAACATCGGAAGAAATAGAAATTATAAAACGGCGTCGAAGTCTTTCATAATGTGGTAATTAAAATGGCCGTCGTTCTTTGAGCATTTTAAACACGATTGTTTATCTCACGACGAGCTTCCCCGAAGGGCCTGATCGATCGCCAGGTCTCGGAACGAGCGGGGTGCCGCAGTGGCAGTTACCCAGGCAGGCAATTTGGGCGGTCTTGGCCAGTTCGTAATATTGGCTGGCGCACTTGAGCTTTCGTTTTAAAAATGTCGGAATATGCATTTGCACAACATTGAAAGCTATTTGATCGAAACGTCAAGGACGTACTTGCAAATCTACTGAGCACGCAGTTGAACCTAAAGAGCTTGAAAACTGAATTTGTGACGCCAAAGTTTCGACTGAACGGCGCCACCCAATTCCTTTACGTAAGGGAATTACTAAAAAGCATTTTATTCTTCGTTAAAAAACACGATTTAATTTATCAAATTTAATCTTGCTAACGGATGACGAATTCCTCCTGTGTCATGTGATGTCCATTCTCGAACGGACGGCTTTCTTTGCAAGAATTTTAATTACTTCACCAGTAACATTAACCGTCTGGTTACTCGGACTGGCTGGACCACATATGCTCCATGAATTTTTTTCAGGAAGAGATACTTCCGCATGTATTTACACTATGGAAGAACATTTAGATTGGCTGGTTCGTGTGGTCATATTAGTTGGTTTCGTGTAGTTTCTCTTAAAATGCTTAGCAAATAGAAATACAAGTATGATTTGAAGTAAGCAAAGACATCAAGTGCGGTAGGCCTGTTTATAGGCCGAATCATACCCACTGAGACTCCTAAATGGACAAGAAAGGCTAGGGAAGATTAACAACCTTTTTTTTTGTCTAGGTACTCACATTTGATTGCATTATGTTAACATTTGTCCTGGCTTGTGAGTTGTTTGATTGCATAAATAAGTAGTAAGCGGCGTCAAAGTTTGACATGGTTGGCCGGTTGGGTGCCGTTGGAGTGCGTAAAATATTCGTGCAAAATACTTCATGGAGACATGTAAGTACTTCAGTATTGAGTACGAGTAACAGGATTAACTCACTTAATAGGGTCTCTAATCCACACTAGCTTTTTAAAAATGAAACTCGGAACTTTGCAATATAAATTTTGCTGTTACTTATTTAATTCATGGGTATGGCAAGCCATACCTGCCATACCCGGTTCCGGCGCCACTGCTTGCAGTGTCACCTTCAAGTCAAGTTTAACACACAACCAACGAGCAAGACAAACACAAGAGCTTACCGCCGAGCCATGGTGTGAAGTGCTTCCACGATTTCTTCTTCTTGCTGAGGGGTAAAAGTTGGTTTTCTTCCTTGAGTCATGATTAATGGCAGCTCGGCATCATTCCAATGGCGATTCATTGTAGCACGACTGACTTGAAAAATATTTGCTGCCTCTGTCTTCGACGTGCCCTCCTTCGCAGCTCTAATTGCTCTGGCCAAGTTTTCTCGGTCAACTGGTTCCGTCTTCCGAATATACTTGCGAGGCACTGTGCAAAATGAAAATGTTTAAAACTAATGTAGTAGCGTTGGAAAGAAAAAATAGAATCATACGTGGAAGGAAAATTTCAGTATGAATGAATGCTAAAATTTTCTTACTTTTCCTTGTCTTCTTGTCTTGGACGATGGCGATGGCAGCGAGGGCGCAGAAACTTAGATGATTAAAAGTAGAGAGTATTTACAACAGTTTTATACAGATCTACAGAGAATATTGCAACTTGAAAATGAAATTAAGACTTGAAAATTCTGCAGCAGGTTGAAAGGGGAGGAAAATCATAAGCTGTTACCTCGACTGCAGTCAGTGAACTACTAATGTAATTGGCATGTAACCTCATGCCAAGTACTGGGCTGCGCCTTGGCTAAACCACTGCGCAGCCCTGTACACTCCATACAGCGCTGCGCCTGGGCTAAACCACTGCGTAACCCTGTGGACTATTTACTGCGTTGCGCCTGAGCTACACCATGGCGCCGCTCTACATTACATACAGCGTTGAGCCTCGGCAACACCATGGCGCAGTCCAGTATGTAGTAGAGCGAAATCTAATGAATCCAGATGCAAGCAGCGCTAGTAGGACGTCTAGAAAATGTCATTGAGCCCAAAATTTGCAAAATTTGATGGGCAGATACCCACGTTATCTGATTTTAAAGATGCGATTAGGATGAAGCTTTGCAAAACTGTACATCTTTTATACGTGCTTTCTTACGGAGTTCGTTTTTTTTCAATAAAGTCGACTGTCCGCCACCTCATCACATACTTTTCTCCACGGTTTATGATTCTACAATGTTTGTCACGTATCAGGTGCCTTTCAAATGTTTGTGATGGGGTGGCGGACATGGCCAAAAATAACCTTGAAAAAAGTCCAAAATTCATGAAACTAGCAGGAATTTTTTGAAAAACAAATTTTTTTTAGACTTAATTTTTTTACGTTACTTAAAGACAGAATCCGCAAATTGAGGTAGGCAGTTTTTTTTAATTTTTTGTTTTAACCAAGATATAAATTTTGAATTTTTTGTAATTGAATTTTCATGCGGCTATTACTCGGGCACCGTTGCTCTAGGCATGTATAACTTGCTGTGTGTCCAATGCAGAGCATGGCAGTCGAGTTGTGCAAGTTTGAAAAAAAAACTATTTTTTGCACCCAACTAGCGTTGCTTGGATCTATTAGATTTTACTAAGTAGAGAAGTATAGGATGTCGTTGCACATACGAAAATGAATGCTCTTTTAAATGCATGCACTTGGGGAGTATAAGTTAGCTTATGCAAATGCCTACCTTTGGCCTCAAAGGGTTTTTAAAGGGTTTCTTGGGTTTTTCTTCGATCGATTTCCCCCGTGCGATTGTTTTACACCAGACGACCGTTTTGCTCCATCCGATCGTATTACTCCTCACTCCTTTAAATGCAAGAGGTTTACACGAGAGTAATCCCAACTGCCTGACTACTGCCGTGAAGCTCTTATTGCGAAGGCCTAGAAGCACAACTTGCAAATGCTTGGATGGCGTCGAAGTCTGACAGAACAAGATATTATTGTCTTACTCGTATTTTGTGACCCGTGGTGTCACATGCATGAAGGTTTACCATTGCAATATCGCGTGCTACGTTTTAGAATTGAGTGAAGGGTTCATTTTTATTAACTTGAGAAGGTGAGGCTATGAAGCTGAGCTGTTAGTGAAACGAACGAGCAGTATTAAAAATAAAAGTTCCTCCTGCTACTCCCCCTGAATTCGCTCCTTTTCTCTGGTCTGATACGCCTAGGATAGTAAGTTCCTTTAAGTGTACCCAATGTTTACATATAGATCTAACCGGGTTTTCCACCTCGTCACCTGCGTCCACCTCAAGTTTTTCTATACTTGGAAACATTTCACCAAAGTATGAAGCCGTAGCATTAGATAGGGTACCATTTACACATAATTTCTTGATGTTGACAGCTCGATCCGGCAAGGGTTCGATCAAAACGGCCTTTGCTTTTTCAATTATTGTATTCATGTGATCCGCTGAGAGGTCATGAAAACAGTGACAAAGATTAAGTTTAACCTCATGTAAACTTGGGAAAGTACGAGTGAAATCAAAGTCTTTGAGAATTTGTAAGATGCATGGCTCAACAAATTGGAATTGGTGGTAGTTAATTTTCATTTTAAAATTCTTGACATTTTTCAAGCAGACTCCAAAGGACATCAAAGACACGGCAAGCACTGCATCAACTGTCACTTCATGAAGTGTTGTCGAGCAACAGGCTTCGAGCAGAGTGGGAGTGGTTCTATTGAATCTCTCAATGTTGAACTCGGGGCCAGTGTATTCCAATTGCATAGCTTCCAATCTCACTGCACCGATCACACTGTCCGAAATCTCATCAAAGGGAGCCCTCACTGTACGACTATAGACAAGCACGGCTGAGCTACTATCCAATAGCTTTCCTAGTAAATTAATGTCACCGCTATTGTGTAATTCCTGCAAGTTTGTTGCACGGGGAAGGAACGCCTTTATAAAGTTGGTGTAAGACTCATCTGACGGCCATAATGGGCCATACAGTTCTAGCTTTTTCAAGCGAGGAAAATTGCAATGGCGTACAAATTTGTCAATGAAAACTTGTTTTTCGGCTTCGACGTGGAGTGACAGTATTTCAAGGGCATGGCTGAAATGGTGCAAAACTCTTCTGATTAGCAGCAACGCTGGGCAGTCCTCGTGGTCACACCAGTGTCCCAAGAGTCGGACCGTAAAGTATTTTAACGGCAGTTGATCAACGATTGCTTCATAAGTTGGATCAAGGACAGCATTTCTGCTTGAATGACGTTGTTTTTGACCATGAAGACACCACAGATTAATGCTTAAACCAGAGAATGGTGCGACATTCATGTGCCATAAGTCTTGTCCGAAGGCTTTCAAATTTTTATACGGGTCACTATAACTAAAGGCGTCGATGTGAGCGACTAAGTCTCCCCGCTTTCTCATCACACTTCGAGCTTCGTAGTTCCAAAATTTGTTCACAAATGAGAGCTCAAGAAGCTCAGTATTTGAAAAATGTTCCAGTATCCTCCTCAGGACCTACAGCAGATTAGATTTTAGCTTCTGGGCAGTTCTAATCTTGAAAATTTGTCTTACAATGGAATTACTGAGGCAATCCTCAATCACTTGATCGACTTGGTTGTTCACAATCTTAATAAAATGATCAAAGAAAATGGGTAAAAATCAATTTTCTTCATTATTGAACAGACTATTTAAGCGAGCACTACCTGGACGCGATTCCTCTGAATGTTTCCCATGATGAGTTACTAAGATGAATACAGGTGAGTTGAACCAAAAGTCTGCTGGAGTGTTAGTGCTGACTGCTGACTATTCACAGGAGAATGTCAGAGTTGTTTGCACAAAAATGTACTCAGTTTAAAGAACAGCTTAGGCCTTGGCTTGATCCACAAAGGAGAAGCTCTAAAGCATCCTCAATGCCCAAAGTGCGTGATGAACACTCATTATCATCGTGTTATGCAAGTTGCATTCTGCTTGCATTTGCATTCACTTGCAAAAAGTTAGTCCCTCAAGGTTACTCCTCATGCATTCAGAAGTACCATGTATTACAATGACACTTACAACGAAACAATAAAACAAGTTTTATTGTGGTACAATAAAACTTTTTAAAGGGCAGTTCATCAAGGTTATGATTGTGAAGAGTTGCCAGCATAACAATGATTGCACGAGTAAATAATAATGGGACAATTCAAGATAAGGTGGGCTTTATGTGAGTGAGCCTGAACACTTCACAGTAAGTGAAGCGATCGGCTTGTTGATTTTTTTAATGTGGATGACATGAGCAATGCATTCAGTCATATGCACTTCTGTACTTGCTGATGTGAGCAACAACTACAAAAAATATCTCCTTGGGCCAGGCATGACTGTGACTCAGTACAAAGGCTGAGGCTGGCCGGATCTCAGACACCGGGCAGTAATGAGATGGCATTATGTAAAGATTTTTCTTGGAAAATTATCTTAATTGCCAAGCATGCCCTTAAATATTTAAATTTTTAATTCAATTTAGAGTTTCAAATCCACTTGTTTTTGGCGAATCAATTTAATTAAAAACTCAATTCCTCGGCTCTAGAAGAATCCACTCACTCTTCCCCAGCAAGTTGACCGTACGCCATGTTGAAACTACGAGCATTCAGAGCTTCTTATGGAGCATTTAGAGTTGCAAGCGACCTCCGAATAATACTCATAAGTGGGAATATTTCTACGGGCGTGTTAATTTCGGACAATTCTAGACTTTCGAGGTTCCTTCACAAATTTTTCATTGTGCTCATGGCCATCAAAACTTGCCAAATGGCATATTCAATTCGTCAACTTGTCTCTGATGAAGCTGAAGACAACGATGGTACTATTGTCTTGGTATCCATTGGGTTCTTCATATTCTTGACTTCAACGTTCTGGAACTATGAAATACATGCGAATCTGGATGCAGCACTGGGTGTATTTCGCATGGTACAATTTGATCAATATTTTGACAAGGAAACAATAGATATGGACTTAGTCGAATGCGGGATTTCAAGATGGCGACGATTGCAGAAGAAAGTTAAAAATTTGGAGAGTTTGGTTGCCCTGGAATTTAAGACATTCAAGAAAGAAGGAAAAGAAATAATTCTCAGGATGAGCTACAAGGAAATGGTCCTTTTCTTTTCTCCATTCATTACCTGCACTTTACCGTTTCCTTATGTTCTCCAGGGATACTTGAACCCAATATTACCTTGGTACATTCTTTCGGCGGCACCTAGAACCCTTCAAATTGACCCATTCTGTACTTTTTTAAGCATATGTGCAGAGTCTTGCATAGCTGCCTTTACCGTTTGTACCTTCCACTTTGCTATTTTCCATGAACTTGCCTCACAGATTCATTTTTTGGAAAGCTTATGTAGCACAAAGACTGAGGTGACTACCCTTTGTGAACACCAGCTGAAAGAATTCTTAGAGACACTGACGGGGATATGTGACAAGCTATGCGTCACTAGGCTCTCACTGCTCCTCGTCAATCTTGTTTGGAGTCGGATGCTTTTTGCTGGGAAATTCTGCGCATTCTACACTTCCATAATGTGCACTGTCTACGTTCTCACGGAATTCAACTTGTCCCCCATTATGTTTGATGCGATGTTTGTCAGTTTTGACGCCGTTGTATTCTGGCTTGTATCGACAGGAAGATTGTACGTTCTTACGGACATTACGAATAGCATAAGGGCGCGTGCGAGGTCATCCATTGGTTTGATGCTACTTTTGACAAATGATGGAGATTTGAAAGTAGAATTGTCGGTGTTGAGGGCAAGAGTAAGGTCCTTGGTGCCCATCGGTCTCAGTGAAGGAGGTTTTAGGTGCGTGCACAGGGAGTCAGCACTAGAGTTTTTGGATTTCTACTTAAGTCAAGTGATTGTTCTTTTGATGACATTCTAAATTGTTTCGGGTCGAATTTAAAATGGGAACTACTTAAGCATTGTGCTTGCAATTTATGTAAGTGCTCAATGGTTTTATCTGTGAATAGCATAATTTTTAATGAAAATTTTGTTGAATTAACGCCCATTCGGCATCCTGCTTCATTATTATTATTTATTATTTATTATTATTAAGCAACCGGCTCTAATAACTCAAATAAAAAGGGCGTTGTCGTCTCGTGTGACTTGAACAATAATACAGTTTATTTTTCGGCTTCTCAAATCTTACAAGTAGTTGCAGTCTGTAAGGTAAAAGTACAACTTCTTAAAATCATTTTAACAATGAACATTACATTTGTAGTAGCTGAAGCCTTGGAAGCACGACAACTGCTGTCTTTAGCTTCATTCTGTGCATGGCAAGACCATAAGCGCAACCAAAATTTACATTGCAATGATCGCAAACACATTTTTCATCAAAGACAAACTCAGGGAATACTTTTGAGTGCACAGCGAGCACATGATAAGTAATTCTTGTCTTTGTGGTGGTCCCGAAATTGCAAACAGGGCACTGGATCGGTTTTTCATTTGTGTGGCTTTGTAGATGTAACGAAAACTCCCTATTATTTGGGTAGCATTTGGTGCAGAAAGGACAACTAATTGGTCGACCTTTGGAGTCGTGTACCTTCATGTGACGTTTAAAACTGGAACTTGATGAACCAACAAAGCCACATCCGTCCACTGGACAACCAAGATTTGCTTCGTGGCATCGCATGTGTACTCTCAAGTAACCTCGATGCCTTGTCACAAAGGTACAGCCTTTTGCCGAGCATGCCAATTCATGGGTGGTACTGTGTCTGGCGATGTGTTTCTGCAGCTCCGATGGAAAAACAGCTTGATAATCGCAACTTGGACACTTGTGGACTTTCTCATAGTGCACGACTTTCTTGTGGCGTTCCAGGCTGGATTGATTAGCTGCAGTGGCTGAGCATCCATCGAAGTCACATTTGAATGTCTGCTCTCTGTGATAAGTCACATTATGAGAATAGAGACTTGCCTTTGATTTGCAAGAGTATGAGCATCCACTGAAAGTACATTTGATTGATTTCCCATCCACATGTACAAGTCCATGGTTTTTCAAAGATTTCTTGGATGTCGTCTGGAAGTTACACTTTGAGCAAACAAATGGTTTGTATCCTCCATGATGGACCTCACGTTTATGACATGTCAGGGCCCAGGTTCTCTTGGCTCTGTAGCTGCACCCACTGAAATCACAAACGAAAGGTCTGTAATCACTGTGTGATACAGCGTGTTTTCTCACAATCGTTGCAGTTTTCCCTCGGTAGTCACAGTTTGGGAAAGGACACGAAAAATTGCACACAGTTGTGTGCTTGTAAATGTTATGCCCGTAAACATCATCAGACGACTTTCCGGTGTATTCACAGTTAGGGTGTTGACATGGAAAACTCCGCTCTCCCGTGTGCCTTCGTGTGTGGGCTTCCAGCTCGCATTTATAATGAGCCGCGTACGAACAGATAGAGCACTTGTAATTTTTCCCCTGTCTTCTCTTTATTCCTTGGTGTACAGTTTTGATGTGTAATTTTAAACTAAATTCGCGTGAAAATCCGCGGTTGCACTGGTCACAAATGTACGGCTTCTCTTGCGTGTGAGTCCTGATGTGCACTTCAAGTTTTGATTGCAAATCGCATTTAAAATCGCAAAATAAGCAGCAAAGATTAAGTAAAGGCTCCATTTTGTGAAAGGTTGTCCAGTGAACCGGCAAAACTTACAATACTGCTAATGTGAATGCCTTTTATTGTCAATATTTTACACTGAGTTGTTAGTAGGTTGCTGTGTGAGCCTTTCTTATAGCAACGTGTGCAATTAAAACTGGCGAAGGCGACTGATGAGAGTGCTCAAGTGGGGGTGAAATTCCATGCATATCCACACAGCCTGGAGTTTAATAGTGGAATGTTGCAGTATTTTTAGAACTGGGAGTGAAGGGGTGATTTTTTGTCGCTCAAGGGTGACGATGGGAAGCTGAGCTTTGAGTGGAATAAATAAAGCTGTATGTATCTGAGAGTTACAAAGTCTTTACTCTTGTCTGTTGAAATTTGGGCCGTCTTCATCCCTTTTACAAGCTCAGAGCTTGTAAATATCGTCCTGACTTGTGCATGATCAGTCTCAGGCTCCACGATGACAGCTGCTGAAGTGCATAAATTGAATTCATTAAAGCAGGTGACACAATAAATGTGGAGGAACTGTTGAATTTTCCTGCCCTGTGTGCACAAAATAATTTCTGCATTGCCAAGCTGCAAAGTACGCCTCCTGGGCTAAAATGGCGATGGTATTATTTTGAGGAAAATTCATGGCCTTCATAACAAAAAAGTTTAACAATCAATTGAATTACATGCGTCTCGTCAGTTAATCCAGCCACATTAGGGAGGAAACTCGGACAAATTCATTTAGAATGTCCGCCGATTTTATTCCAACTACTACAAAGCTGAAGCTATTGCATTATTTATCGTATTTCCGTCGCAGTTGTTTTTTAATTTAAATCACAAAAGTGATTAATGCGCAGACTAGGAACCAGTCTGCATAGCTTAACTATGAAAATGAATTGAATTGAGCGAATCAGTAAAATATGTTTTGTATAAATATGCGTGGTGAAGCTTGAAAAATTATCAAGTCAACTCCACTACTTCTTCAGTGACTTAAACATACAGAATTCATTCAATTTTCACCATGAAGACCTTCACAGTCGTTCTCTTTCTTGCTCTTATATTTGTTGCTGTAAGAG
>JAQIWI010003432.1:0-10191 GCA_034698825.1 Deuterosminthurus bicinctus
TCAAAATCTCATGAAATGATCGATTTATTTCAAAATCTCATGAAATGATCGATTTATTTCGAAATCTCCTGAAATGCTGGATTTTTTTTTTGAAATTTTATGAAGTCATTTATTGTATTCGAAAGAACATGAAATGATCGATTTATTTCGAAATAACATGAAATGATCAGTTTATTTCGAAATCTCATGAAATGCTGGATTTTATTCGAAATTTTATGAAATCACTGATTTTATTCGAAATAACATGAAATGATCGATACTATTCGAAATTTTATGATATGATCGATTTTATTCGAAATGTTATGATATGATCGATTTTATTCGAATTTTTATTACTTGATCGTTTATATTCGAAATTTTATGAAATGATCGATTTTACTAGAAATATCTTGCAATTTCATGAAATGTTCGATTTTTTAAATAAGCCGCTCCTTACTGTCTGAGTCAGAGTAAGGCTACGAACAATAGGATGACATACTTTAATCCATGAAATTTGAAAGGATCAATCAGTAGCAACCGTTTCATGTCTTCAACTAATAGTATAAATGTGTTAGAATTAAATCATAACTTTAATTGCAATTTAATATTAATAGTCTTTAAAATTGAAAAAAATGCAGATTCGGTCCTACCATGCTACTGCTCTCCCATCCTACTGTCGTACCATCCTACCGTCGTACCATCCTACCGTCGTACCATCCTACCGCCGTACCATCCTACCATCCTACCGTCCTACCGTCCTACCGTCCTACCATCCTACCGTCCTACCATCCTACCGTCCTACTATCCTACCGTCCTACCATCCTACCATCCTACCGTCCTACCATCCTACGGTTTAGGACAACCCGTTGGAGAAGGTTTGTTTGTGCGCAGACGAAGAACCAGATGAGGTGGAGCATGAGGTTCAGCAGCCAAGACCATACCGAGGTGAGCAGTACCAGTTGCCGCTTGAAATTGAATTTGATGACAGATTATTAACGCTCGTACAACCACGATATTCTTCTCGGCATATCCAGTTCTTGAACCAAGTCTATCCGAATATTACCAAAGTGAAGATTTCGGAATGGGTCGGTAATTACTACGACTTGACCATTATCTTCTCGGAGTTGCAGTCACTCGAGTATTTCTAACTTATGCGTATGTTGACGCAAATGCCACTCGCTGCGACGCACTCTTGTGTGGGATTAACGTGGAGGAAGTTGAGTTGCTGTTGAGTGGGCGTGGAAGGTTGGATGTTGGAACAGCCGATATTCCCTCCATTGTTTCGGTTCGGCCGTCTATCTTCAATGCTAAGAGTGAGTTAACTTTTAGTTTGAACTTGAAAGTAAAACAGTTGACTAATATTAATGCTACTTCACATTTTTTTTCAGAATTGACCGAGGTCAAGGTCACTTGGACGCATGGTTTCCAAGATCCTATTGGCAATCAGAGTTGGGTTGTTGAACTGAGAGAAAATGTTCCAGTTCGGCGTATGCGTAATTTGAAGGTGACCATAAATAGCGGGCAGAGCTTGTTTCGCAGTAAGTTGAACCATATGGTAATGGCATGTCGCCGATTTTTCTCCAGTTTGCCTTTCATCTTGTGATAATTACACTGCTTGTTCATTTTAGAGCTAAATGGTCCGCCGCTGTTTACAACGTTGTTCCAAAGTGCCCAAGTTTCCAACCAAGACCCTTGATTGTGACTGAAGACTCTTAGGATTGATTTTAATGTGGTACCAGCACAAAGCATGAGGAAACGGGCCATGGAAACAACGATTTGATTTTTATTTTCTGGTTCATTCATTATTCGTTTTTGATTTTTGTGAGAAATTTAGGTGCGTTTATACGGGAGAGATGAGCGTAACGGAAGAAGCAGTTCAAGTTTTATTGCCACCGCTCCAATTTACTCCAATTGTCTCAAACTTGTTCGCAATTTTTAATACGGAAATCACATCCACCTAACAACGTCAACGCTCTGGTTATTTTTGAGTTCATTTTTATTTTGCTCAGGCTGTCTCAGGGGAACAGAATCAATTTACAGCAAGAAAATAAAATATTAAAAATAAAGTTTTGCTAATTTTTCTAGAATTATTAAAATAAAAAATAAATCAAAACATTTTCTGCTCAAATAATCAAAACATTTTGGTGATTTTTAAAAAACATAAAATAATTAAATGAAAATATTTTTTCAGGTTTTTTTTTTAAATAAAACAAATTCTAGTAGTTTACAATTAACATTAATTTAACACAGGATTATTCTTATGTGCATTGCACAAGCTGAAGCTCTAATTTTATTGACTGGATGTCTGTCCCTTTGTTCTAAAAGAATATTTTCAACCTATCGAAATGAAGTCAAATCAATAAAATCATTTTATAGAAATTTCGAATGAGACTTTATGTGCCTTTATTTTGGCCAATTATTCGGCTTTATGTTTATTGCATCGTGTTTACCGTACTCACAAGGTGAGCATTTAAAAGGATTTTTGTCAACATGAACTCATGAATGTGCAATAAAGTGCACTCACGCCAGTCAGTGTCAGTCACACAGGCGAAAGGACTTTCACTTTAATTCCTCGTCCCCCGAACGAGGTGGAAACAGGCATCCAGCACCTCAAAGATTTTTTATTTCTTTAATTTAACTTTTAATTAAATGAAATTCATTTTTAATTAAATTTTTGAAGTGTGTAACGCAGGAACTTGCATGATACAAGCTCAAATTTGACCTGACTGTTGCTGCCAGCGACGCGTGCGTCCATGTTATAATTATAAAACAACTGGCTAATGTGGAAATACAGAATTATTATGTGTGGCCAATAGCCTTGTAATATTTTAGATCCCTGTGAGCTTTTTATAAATGCGGATTCAGGTTTTTTTTTTCATGGGATTTAACATGAAACGACCGACGATGTTAACAAAAATGGTGAAAAGATAAGCGAGGTGCGAGCTTGTTGAAATCGAAAGCAGCGACTACTACGACAATTTTCACTCGCTTCGGATAATGTAAAGTGTAAGTGAAGGCCCTGGGGATTACCTTCATGTCACAATTGACGCTGGTGATGGAAAAGCTCGGTGAGAATATTACCCCATTCGATGCTTTTATTAATCAACAACTGAATGCCAAATGCATAGTTAGAAAACTGGAGCATATCCACTGTCAATTCATTTCCACACCATCTCGCTGAACATAACGAAATTCGATAGGGTGTCAACAACATTATGAATGGCTCAAGGCTACACATGTGCTCAACGGACACTTTCGCAATGAATACGAGGACATCAAAGGAACAAATGATGATTCTCCAAGTCAGGATAAGCCTTTAATGAAATAAAGCGTGATTAGTGCTTTTGTGATGAGCTGAATCAAATGTCATAGCCATGCAACGGCAATGATAAATGAGTTATCTTCAGCAGCCTCTTGAAGCTAGCATTCTGTTGTATGAATAATTACGGTTTTATTGAGAGCGAAAATATAATGTGTGTCCAGCTTTAAATCCTGTGCCGATCAGCCTAGTTCAATGGAATGCTATCTTATCTAAATAAATTAAATACTTGTCACACACAGTTTGATGGATTGATTCACAAAGTGGACACCTGATAATATACAAAGCAAGCGATTAGTAGTTAGCAACAGCCTCAATCAAACAGCATTGAGAGAAGTCACTTGCCATTGATGTTGGAACAACATTATGACCTAGATGACCCTCAAAGTTTTGGCTGAGAGACGGAATGACGGAGGATAGTGTGCTAAAGGTAAAGCATGCGTGCGGTGGATGGAATCCAACAATAATTTGTGAGAGATTAACAGAGGTTTTTAGACCCATGAACTCATAGCTTGCACTGTACAGGCTGTTGTCTGTATGTGGGAGTCAAGTTAGACACTTGTGCTTGTGTACACAATTGACAAGTCTCAAACGACAATTTTGCATTGCATGTGTGTCCGTGCATATACAGCGGACTCCGGGCAAGTTTGTTAACTTACGCGCCCCACAGTAGGGCAGTGAAGTGTGTAATTTCTAGATTCGGACGTAATTTTGTTCGCTTTCATTGTTATGTTGCCTCTGACTTGATTATCAGCTCGAAGTGAAGCAGGCAGTAACTATGCCGTGGGAATGGATTCCCTGGCATCAAGGCAGCCCCTTGCCGGAAAACGCAATCCGTTTACGAGTCAGTGAAGAATACGAAGCATACGTGGGTCGAGCATGTCCCTTCGATTGCTCCATCAAGTACCCGGGGGAGTTGCTATTTAGGAAGTGCGACAAAGACGGCTATTTAAGGATTAAGTTCGAAGGAGCAATAATTCACCCAATCCGTGAAAATATTGAGGTACTCACGGCATTGTTTACATGAATGAGTGTTGTGTTTTAAGCAATTTCTAAAACCTCACAGGTCTTAACTGCTCCTCCTGGAAGCTATTATTGGGTAAGTTATAGCACAGTGCAGGTGACAAGGTTCCATGTTCATTTTAATTTTCTTTTAGTCACGACGAGATGATTTGCCAAACCTTGAGGAGGCTTGCAAAGGTACAGTCTCTTTTAATTGATTTGCTTACAACTGACCATGTCTACGGGGAAAGCAATGTCCAGTGAAGTTTAACTGACGGCAATGATGCTGTAATCAATTTGCTTGCAATTATAGCAATTTTTGAGATTATTTTGAATTTTTTAGATTGTCAAGATGTAGAAGGAGGTAAAGGATTTGCGTGCTCATTTCATGAGGGCAGCATAAATGATGAAAACTAAATGAAATATTTTGAAGGAGCCCTCTTCATTGTGCGCCAGATTCACCGTACTCATGGATTTACAGGAGGATATGCAACAAGTGGGCCTAATGGGATATTCTCATTTTTGCCTTCAATTGACGCTGACGATGACGATGAACGCCCCATAGAATTTCTTGTGAGTTAAAGCTTCAGATTTAAGCTAATTGAACATACTTTTTCGTTAGAAATGCTTCGATAAATAAAGAATATAAAAATTATTCATAGGTGAAATCCCCATGGAATCTGCTAAGCGACACAGAAGTTAAGCTAATTTAATTCATTTTTGCCACAATGCCTTCAAAAGTAGTGCGTTTATTTTTCTGTATGGAACTAAACAGATGTGAGATACCCTGAAATCTTTGGATGGACTGAATGGAACGAAAATCTTAATCTCAAGTTTTTAGTTTCCGCCGACCACCATTCAGAGGGTACTTGCACTACTTTTGTAGCAAGGTATAATCATATATGCTTAACTTTTTTTTACGGCTGCTTGGTCTATGACCGTAACTTAAAGAGAAAAAAAGCTCCCAAGAGGGAACTGGACGGCCTGTGGATGGATGTGAGTACGCTGGATTATAATTTTATACTAACAAATGGTACTTCAACTGATTTTGTTTCAATTGGTGAAATGACAGGTACTAGTAGCTACCCCAGGGCACTATTTCTGGGTGAGTCATTTGGGTGCAAAGTCATACGATACTAGAGAAAATTTGCAGGCCCTGAAATGCTATTTCTCTTTCAGACCAAGCTACCAGCTCCACTATATCCACATGATTCGGTTCCTTGTAAGAGACATTTCACTTTATATTTATACAGTATCTGGGCAAAAGTAAGGACAGCATGGAATTTTAATTTTTCTACGGAATGTCTCTAGCCATAGTATTTCAAGCTAGAGAATCCAAATTTTCACCATAGCCAAGAGAGTCTATTATTAAGGTTTTTCGCCGTTTGAATAAAGCCCAGATCATATAGCAAGCGACAACGATTTTCACAGAAATCGATTAGGGGCAGTGGCAGCAACAAAAAATCGCTGCTGCCAACAAATTCACACCGTAAGCGATCTACTTCGTATCTGAATGGCGCAGCGACAGCGATTTATGTTGCAATCATTGCAACCAAATCGCTGTGAAAATCGCTGTCGCGTGCTATGTGATCGGGGCTTCAGAACTGACCGCCGTTAGCCCTCAATCCTAACGGTCATTGGCTCTCCTTCCGCGGCATTCACATGCTCTGCTTTTTTGTGCCTACATTTTTCACATTCTCAATGCTAATGCTTTCATCGAGCATTGAGATTGAGACGCGCCTGCGCGTTCTGTTATCTTTCCAATGCAACAGAAAAAACGCGGCAATACTGCCTCACTTTTGAAAGCTCAGTGGTACTGTTACAGCAAGTAAACCAAAGCGCTCTACAGGCACATTTCAATACCACAAGATGTTTAGGGCCCTGCGAACTACTAACGGGGGCTAACAAGAGTCCTTGCATCGATTATGATACAATGCCCTTAAATAGATTAGGAAGCAGTGCCCTTGCATCGAAAACGCTTTCATGGGCTTGCACATTCGGCTGTCCATGGGCCTGCAATGCAACGGCTACAGGTGACAGAGAGATACTGCTCCCTGACACACACGCGCTTATGGGGATGTAAAATAGGCACAAAGGGATGCACAACAATAATTAAATAGACGAAACTAAGGGCAGTTAACTTAAGTAACTAACGAAGAGTTAAGTTTATTCGTTACGACTTCACTTTATATAATACTTGAGAATAATATTGAATACTACTAAAAATATTGCCCTAAGATCCCACTAACTACTCTGGTCGAAACTACTCTGTCAAAACTGGCAAAGTGGCTTAGACTTCCCAGAACGCCATCCACTGTTAGTGGCCACTTGGCCCCTTTTTATACTATGTCACTGGACAAAGACCCGCGCCAGCACCTAGGGGATTAATGAGCTAAAAATAGACCTTAACCTACTTAAGGTATGTGGCGGCGGCGGAGCCGCCACTTCCAAGACCTAAACAAAGAGTTACATAATTAGCATATTTACAAGCTTAACGTAATTATCATACAAGTTGACTTAACCTAGGGGTTTTCCAAGCGTTTTTCTCCCACAAAAAGGGTATCATTATTACAATATTAAACGGATTGCACATAGGATTTCCACATCATGACTCACATCCAATATCTACTGGCTCACTCCGTTACAGGCTTCAGTGAGCTTGCAGATGTTGAAATGGAATCGGCTTGCAACTATTACGCTGCGCTGCAGTGGACTTGCAACTGTAAAGCTGTAATGGGCTTGCAACGGCTAGGCTTCATTGAGCTTGCAACGGTTAGGCTTCAGTGAGCTTGCAACGGTTAGGCTTCAGTGAGCTTGCAACGGTTAGGCTTCAGTGACCTTGCAACGGGTAGGCTTCAGTGATCTTGCAACGGTTAGGCTTCAGTGATCTTGCAACGGTTAGGCTTCAGTGAGCTTGCAACGGTTAGGCTTCAGTGAGCTTGCAACGGTTAGGCTGAAGTAGGCTTGCAACTAATAAGCTGTAATGGACTTGCAGATGTTAAGCTGGAATTGGCTTGCAACAGTTAGGCCTCATTGAACTTGAAACAGTTAGGCTTCAATGAGCTTGCAACAGTTAGGCTTCAATGAGCATGTGTGAGAGATATAGAACAGACTATTCTCTTTGGTTATGCCTCATAAGTACAACAGAGTACTTTGCATAAATGCTCAGGGTAACAGAATTTAACTCTGTTCAGACCTTAAGGAATGAAATGAAGGAGCGAGATGAACGCACAGCTTTGTTTGACTCTAAAGACAAGAGTGTCAATTCTTTATTTTCAGAACTCTTATATCCTAGTTAACAAGTGCTTAAACAGCATTAAAATCACTAACTTAAAAAATACCAAGATACTCCCACCGGAAAACCAGTGGGATATTTTGCTTACATACTACATTCTACGGAAGTAGAGGGGAAAAAACTCCACAGCTTGCAACAGTTAGGATTCAATGAGCTTGCAACAGTTAGGCTTCAATGAGCTTGCAACAGTTAGGCTTCAATGAGCTTGCAACAGTAAGGCCTTAACGGGCTTGCAGCGAAAAGGCCGCAACGGGCTTGCAGCGAATAGACCGCAACGGGTTGGAGCGAAAATAGACTAGAGGTTTCAATAGACTTGCAACGAATACTAAAAAGGGATTGCAACGAATACTTAAATGGGCTTGCAACAAATAAGCTTCAAATGGCTGGCAACTAACAGCCTACATGAGCTTGCAACAAATAAGCTTCAAATCGCTGGCAACTAACAGCCTACGTGAGCTTGCAACAAATAAGCTTCAAATGGCTGGCAACTAACAGCCTACGCCTACATGGGCTTGCAAAAAATAGGCTTGCAACGGTTAGGCTTCTTTGCGTTTGAAACGGCTGCGACGGGACTGCAGCTTGTGCCGCAAATGCGGCCGGATTACGGTCATTGTGCAAGTCACAGGCTCTTTTGAACTTACTTAGCACCACGACGGCCTTTATTCTTGGCGGTGCGTTTGGAAACAAATAGTATAGTTATAGCCAGGTGAGCCCACGCTTTGCGTGATGGTGCATCATATCGATATTCGTTGCAAGCTTAAAATTCTTGGGGAAAGCTACAAGGTATCTTTGCAGCAAAAAAATATGTGATGGAATTCTCGGTCTCACCGCTGTGGAAGATGACAGATTTGAATACAAACCTGGTAAGCCCACGCTACGCGTGGAGTCAGACCTGCAGTGAATCGATTCAATGCAAATTTTAAAGTCCTTGGAGGGAGAGTACAAGCAGTGAGTGCATCGAAAAAACTTTTTTGCTAGAATTTGCGGCAGTCACGCTGAGAGAACCGTATGCAGGCTGCGAATTCTAGCAAAAAAATTTTCGCTGCATTGATCTCTTGTGGTCTCCCCCAAAGGATTTTAAACTTTGCAACGAATCGATTCACTGCATGGTTGACTCCACGCGAAGCGTGGGCTTACCGAGTTGTATATTGTAGTTGTATGGAAAAGAATTTAGCGTACATCGCCCCACCGATAGAAGGAGAGGTAGGACAATCTCAAAATGTCATGCAGCAAACGTAACGACAAGATTTGAATTTCTCCTAATTTTTTGTGTAAAATGGCAATATCTTGCTACTCAAACGTGCTCTACTTAGTATTTAAAGCTGGGTGGCCACGAGAAAATTTTTATTTCACTGAAACTATGAAACTTTAAACTTGGATTTCAAGAAATCGTGAAACCTGCAGCAAATGTTTCTTGTGTGTGTCAACTTGTGAAATTTTTCTTTCAAACAACCATTGAAAACCACATAAAATATAAGATTGCAGAGAGTAAACAAGGGTGACGTCAACGCGCTACGCTCTATGAAGGAGCAGGAAACTAATTGCGACAATGTTCCGATTAGGGAACCTAAAAATTTTGTTGCAGAAACTTAGTTTCATTGGGAGTTCCACAATAAAACTCGAGTTTTGTGAAAACTTTCAACATAAGTTACCTCGTGGGCGCACAGTTTAAGAGGAGTTCTGGAAGCTAACTAGGACAGTCTACAATCTTGTGCAAGCTCAGATCCGACTTATTAAGCTAGGGAGTTCAAAGGGAGAATTTATTGTCCCTGTAACCTTGGCGGGGGCTTGTGGTCGGTGGATGAGAAGCAAGAACGGTTGGGGCGACGTGGCGTATCAATTACTCTATTTCACCATGACACTCACACACTCTGACATTTGACCAATTAATTGTTGTCACAATCATTGCCTATTGTTGTAATCCATGACTTAACGCGGAAAATGATGAATGGCAGACGGGTTTCAGATTTGTGTGACATTGTGTTCATCCAATGCTCTCATTAAATGTTGAATTAGTTAACCTAATTGGCTTGCCAGGCTGTTTATTTTAAGTAAAGTTAAGCTTTGTATGTTGAGCTATCGAAGGGAGGCTGTGTTGAGCCTTTGCCTCTTAACCGATTAATTAATTAATAATTGGCTGAGATATGGAAACTCACAGAAACAGTAATCATTTTAGCATGAAGTGTCCTGGGGATTGTGTATTGGGTCTGTTTTTAAAACTATGGACAGCTGTATCTTCCAAAATAATGACCGCAGATACCTGTGGAGCGTAGTTCGAAAGCTGAGAGAGAACGTATTTATGCAATCAAAATGTTACCTCAATAGGCAACTGCAAATATTGAATGCCGCCGTCGAAACCCAACATTAAGAAAATTTTCGACGGCAGCGTTTTAAGAACCAAAGTATTGCCGTTTTACGCAAAAATTTAGGAGAAACCGAAATGGTGACCTTACTTTTGCAGTTTGCAGCATGACAGTTTGAGGTTGCTGCGAAAGGGGGGTGGATTTTACGGCACTAATAAAATTACAAAAAAATACTACCGCATTCAAAAGACCCATAATGGATAACAATAACTGCATACCCACCCATGCCGAAT
>JAQIWI010003433.1:0-10190 GCA_034698825.1 Deuterosminthurus bicinctus
GTAACTCGTAGCCGGGGGCACAAAATTCCAAATCACAGATTCTATCAGTCATGGTGAAAGTAATAAACATTAAATAAAGAATGAATTCGAACACCCAAGGTTTTGACAATTTTCGACGGCGGCATTCAAAATTTTGGGTTGCCCCTTGAGGTAGTCTTTTAATTACATAAACACGTTCTCCGAGGTCTCAGCTTTCGAACGGTATGTTTCACATGTCTCTGCGGTCATTAATTTGGAAGGTACAGCCGTCTTAAGTTATAAAAATGGACCAAAAACACTTCCTTGATAAGCCGCATGTTAAAATAACTGCTTTTTCTTTGGGTGTCCATATCTCAGCCAATTGTTGACCAATCTTGATTATCATTTTATAAAAAAAATTCCCTAAGACTGTAGTTTCAAAACTCTTGAAGTTATTCAAGTTTAAAAGCGTGAAGTCGTCGTTTGCCCACCCTGTATATTTTATTCCTTCTACAAAGTTGTCGATAAGTTTACTTAGTTTAGTTTAGGATAAAAGGATTCAAGTTTTAAGCTAGTTATATGTTAGTTGATAAAAGATTATTATTAGTTCCAATCAGACTTAAAAGGTTACCGTTGGCGTTTTGTCTTGTAGGTGCAACAGTGATTATATGCTGCAAGTAATGCGGCTAATGAATGTATTAATGTGTTCCTTATTCAAATAAAATTGCACCATAATACAATTACGTAACATTCGTTTTTTTGACTGTACACACTGATGAGAAATTCTTTAGACCTGGATACTGCGGACCGTGGAATTGAGGAGGGTGTTACAAATAAAATTGTGCTAATCACTGGAATCAATGCTGGCATCGGCAAGGCCACTGGCAAGTTTTCTATTGTCACCTGACCTGACTTCAAATTTTGAAAAAACTGTCTTTGTGTGTTTTACAGTACAAGAAATGACCGACAGGGGCGCCATTGTTGCCATGGCATGTCGTAATATGGACGCTTTAAATGCTGCTATCATTGACATTCGAAAGTCCATCGGAATTGACAAACTGATAAGTAAGCCTCACGACATCTTTGGCACTGAAAAGTTAAGCAAAATTTCAATAAAGACTTGGCTTGCAGATCCAAATGAAATTTGAATTGGGCTCCGTGAAATCGATCAAACGCAGGCGTGGTACTTGATTCGGAACTAAAACTGTAACTAAAGATAGATTCGACTATCATTTTGGTGTGGATGATCTAGGGCATTTCTTACTGGCGTATTTGCTTGTAGATTGTTTCAAGTGAGCTGCACCGAGCAGGTAGAATTTTAAAAAAATACTTTCATAACAAAGAAAAACTTTCTTCCAGGTCGTTTCTATAGCCAACTCGTTTCACTCGGGCTAAAAATGCGCTTGCTCGGCAGCATCCTGCGGTGAAAAGCGCAAAAATTAATTCTAATTAGAGGATAAACGTTGGGTGGTTGTCGAAATATGGACAAAATTGGATGTACTATCATAGTTTATGCCCCACCCAGTTTTATTCATAATAAAGATAAAAAAAGCTAACATTTGCTACGTCATATTGCAAGGCCACTACTTCTACTATTACCATTTAAGAGACAATTGACTTATAGTTATCATTAGCCACTACAGAGCTCATATGCTTTCAAATACTGAGGAATTGCAACGAGGCGCTACACCGACGGAGAACGGACGGCGCTCTGTGAACTTAACGTTATATATTATAGCGTTGGCAAAAAGTAAAATGTGGCTGTAGGCGGTACTACTACCATGAATACCATAGTTACAGTGTTGTCCACGACAGTCATTAAAAATTCCACAGCCATGCCGCTTTCAAAGAACTTAAAATTTCCACATCTCATACGAAATAACCTTCGCTTAGTAAGTAAAATGGCAAATCTTATGCTTCTACAATGCTGGGCAATGTCAGTTCGTAGCTCGTTTAACGAACCAAAGGATTCCGTCTCTGTGGATTCCACCATTCTGATGAGTACAAAGCTTGGCCAAACGCAGTAAGATCCCAGGAAAGAAGCGATAAATATTAAATGAATTGGCTGAGTTTCCATGCCAGAGAATTTGATAGCTAAAACTATATTAGACACCGCAACAGAAATGAAGAAGATCAACAAGACTGGCATGTAGTTTTGGACTGCTTGGCAAAACCCAAAGCTTAAAGTTTCCAGCTGCAGCCACAGTTGCCGACGCTTTCCCAAGCTCATCCGCTTTCTAATTGCGTCTGATCTAAGTACACCAAAAAAATTCATGACAAGCGTGGCAAGCGTGAAATTTGCACTTTAGATTACCTCATTAAGCGAAGGCTAAAGATGACCACAAACAAAGGCATCATAAGTATTCCTAAAAATAAACAAAAGTAACTCAAGAGGATGTGAGTTACGACAACCTCAGCGACTAGCATCACAGCATAGCACACAATGTTTCCAATGCTGCCTTTGAAAACCGGATTAGATGGGAGGAACACCGGTGAATGTCTGTATACTACAACTGTTGTGGTGATTAACACCGGGATGGCAAACTTGATCTGCTGGCAACTTTCGAGAAGGAACATTAGGAATTTGCTGTTTCCGAATATGCTGAACATGGTTTTCACGCTTGGATATTTCCCTGAGAAGACATAAAATTGGTGAAGTTAACAATCTCTAATTTTTGTCTAAAAGTATAGATCTGTCACATACAAAATCTCACCTAAAAATGTTTTCGGTAGTCTACAAAATTGATTAAAAAACCAGACCCATTGTCTTCTGCCTGCAAGAACAACCCAAAAACAGTACAATCCCATCAAATATATGGATACGACTTGATAAAAAAATATCCCGTCCATTGTGAAACAGCCGTTTGTAATGATGGCAAATTTTCCGCTGAAGCCCAAAGTTAAATTCAGCAGAGTTCTAAAAAGGATAAGGAATGAAACTGCCATGGCTACATGCAAACGAAACCCTTCAGTCGCCGTCAGTTGGACATCTTCCAGCTTTTCGAAAGTCCTTGAAGCCCGTATTGGGGATACATAAAATTTCCCCGGAATTCCAAGCATATTCAAAGCACTCAGTAGAAAATAAGCGTGGGGATCTTGCTTTATTGCATGGATTGTGGCTAAAATTTTCTTCTTCCTTGATAAGATTTGGATTTTGAAGGATTTGAAAAGTTTCTTGATCAAAGCCATGATTTTTATGAAGTCTTACTGACTAGGCAGTCGGTGAAGTTCTGGTACTAATGCTGACGATGTTAACTCAGTTTTGCACTGGAAGAATGTAGGTATCTATGAAACGAAAATGTAATTGTCTTCCTCAAGTGATCACATAATGCATTATATTGATTGATTTTGGAATATCATGCCAGCCAGAGTTAATTTATTATTGGCCTATTGCTTTTTTGTAATTCAATTGGTATAGAGTTGCTGGGATGTAAGGGTTTTTAAACGTAGGATAAACTTTAGTAACTTAATGATAATCAAAAGCACAATGCTGACGCTAAGAATGATCTAGTTGGCCCAGTTTTGCACTGGAGTAACGAAGAAATCCAGGAAACTGAAAAGTACTGGAAGTGTAATGTCCTGCCAACTTTACTTCAATTTTGGCCTAATGCTTGTTTTTTGTACGATTTCTATGGTATTATCAAGGCATATAGAAGAAGGCATTCTTCTATATGCCTTGGGTATTATTTTATTTCCTGGGAGTCAACATCCATTTCATTAATTGACACGAATTCGTTAATTGTATGTGTATGTGTGGATGTAATAGCAATAAAAGCAAATGAGCTTTTTAGCAAGAGTCAGACTAGCTGAAGCATTGATAATTTTTTAGGAAAAAGTGAGGACGAAGCGTCGGTAAATGGAGATGAAAGAATCTAAAATCTACCGGCATGCATATTGTTAGGCATGGCAAAAGAAAACGTACAAAAACCGGTCAAACTTCCCGGCAGCTCTTGATTTCTTCCAGTCTACCCAAACTTTTTCAACGTTTTAGTCACATGCCGGATTCCAAAAGATTTGTTTTTAAGCGATAGCTAAATTTCCAATAGTTACAAGTTACAATAACGATTCTTTGGAGGAATTTATTTCGAATCAATTTTGATTTTGGTTTGATTTTTTACGTCTTATTATTCAATAAATTTTAAAGCGGAGAAGTGGTCAGTCTACTTCGAATATTAAATTGATATTGGAGTTCATTGAAGTAAAATAATATTAATCACTCATTTTACCCATCGTCATAATTAGAGCGACCCAAAAGCAGAATAAGCAGAAAACAGAAGAAGCCATTTCCGACCATATATATTAGCGACCATATATGGTCGATATATTCAAAAAATTGTCCGTATTTTTTTACCCCTTAATCTGCTTTTACTGAAAGCAGAAAAGGCAGAAAAAGCAAAATCCGCATTTAAAAGCAAAATCGAAGAATTAACACCAAAATTCACGGATTCTTGGGAAATTTTACAAAAAATTTACAACTTTTTCATGAAATTTTTTGAAAAATTTTCAAATAAGATAATTTAGTCGCTATTTATTAGCCTGACTATTACTATTTTACTACGCAAACTTGAAGTCCTACTGGTGAATTTCTCATGAAGCTCCCGAAATTGAAAAAAAAATCCATTGTGGAACGGGCACTAGTGGTCAACCTCTATTTTGAAAGTGCTTAAATTGTGCCCTTGAGTAAAGGTTTTACGCCTTATTGTATTACTGCCATCGAAAATTTTACTTCTACGAAGACTTTTTCAAAAAAATTGAATAAACAAGTCTAAAAAAGTAATTCTGCTTTCGAGTGGAAAAAGCAGAATGTCAGTTCGAAAGAAGCAGAATTTCAGTTCGAAAGAAGCAGAATTGAGGGTCGAAAAAAAGCAGAATTTGGGTCGCCTTAGTCATAATAAACATTTACAGAGCTAATTTCTTTTGGCGAAACATAAAGAGTGGGCAACCCAATGGAAGGGTTTCCAAACTAGAATCTCAGTAAAGAGTTTTCGGAGTCAAGCTTGGTTGGCTGTTGTCACAGGAAGAAATATGCATAATGCGTTACAAAACGGAGGGGATGCTACATTACGATTACAGTAAAGTTGTAGTGGTATGTGTATCCGAACGTTACGTTACATAACAGTTGAAAATCAAACATTTTTGTAAGTGTGCGAATTTCTGAATCGATTTTAATGAGTATTTTACCAGGAAGTTACTCCTAGGCTCTAGGTTCAAAATTAGTACCCACCATGTTAAAAGCTAAATATCCCCCCATTCGGGAGCAGGAAAGTCGCGGTATCCCCTTTGCCGCTTTGGCCTTTATGACCCTTAGCCTTCCCTAATATCCTTGGCTATCATGTGACATCATCATCGTTTCCCGGGTCAGCTCCTGGAAAGCCCTGAGCCCGGAAAGATACCTCCAAATTTGGAGCAAGACGCACCGCTCCTACAAACGGCCAAAATGCACTGCTGTGCCCACTACAGAGTCTCACTCCACTCGTCACGTAGTTTAAGTCTATTGGTCACAAGCGGGGAAGATGATAAATTACACAAAATCTGGACACAATTAGAGGATGAGACAGATTTTGTTTAAAGTTTAATTAGCAAAGAGAGCCCGAATTTATTCAACAATCAAATTGACTTGGTTACCTTGATTTAGTAATATTAAGCTAGTAACCTTTCAAATATTACAAAATCAATTGACTTGATCGATCTTCATCGACATGCAACAAATTGTGCCTCTTGCCGCATTCTCGCGCTTTGCAATGGCGAGTAGAATGCCCCGGACCCAAAACTTCTTACAGGTGGCGCCCCGCCGGCTGTGAGTCCAGCAGTCTCGTGCATCTGAAGGTACCTTTATGGTTGGGGCGGCACCTACGGAGTAGCCTCTAGAGGATTTTACTTGACAAATTCATTTTGTGATGTTTCAGTACAAATTTTTGTGTAAATTGGTTAATAATACATTTAGAAGACGTTAAATTTTTTATTAGAACCATAATTTTGAAGTAACAATGCCGAATTGGGCCAAGATTTATAATAACCTTCTGGTCTCATCTTCATTTTCAACATTAATTATAACATTAATCACCTCAATATATTCATACCTACACCTTAATTGCCATTAATAATACAATCCCATTTGCCATCCGAGGAGCAATCCAAGATAGCTCCCTTTTTCCTGGGTTCCAATTTGCGCGTGGGAATAGACGAATTCACTGGAGTTTATGGGGCAACGATCAAGTTGTCTGATTATAGGACCAACTTGGAACCTCTTCTAGATCGGAGACCTTGCTGACACACGGAACCGGAACACATGGGGCCCACAAGGAAAGTTGAAGGACATAGCCTACAAACTCTAACAAGGCGATATCTATCTGAAATATTAAAAATTCAAGATTAAAACATTTGTCAGCGTTTTCTTCCTCTCGTCGGACATCTTTGTACATAAGTTTTCCACGTTGACAGTTGTCTTGATTTTCTGTTTTTGGCATATAAACACCCTCATCCGTGTAAGCAAGCGACGATGAATCAGTTTGTGTAGGAATATAACCGCACAGAGATATGCCTGGAATTACGTCCCGTTTTTGCAAGGTGATGATACACTTGTGCACTGTAGCGTACCACTAAATTGGTTGATGTAATTTCAATAGTATTTATAATAGCTTCAAATTTCGGCAGTATTTTACTAGCTGCAGGGATGCGTAAACCTGATACATTCCTTGGTAACACACACCAACGGTTAATCACGAGTGCCTGGCTCTCTAGGACAGGAGTTCACTCTGAATAATGAGTGGGACTGTGTTGGCGAATGCACACAAGACTATGACAAAGGTATGACCAATACATCGCAACTTAAGTTGCCATCTGTCCCACCATGATGGCTCCGCGCCACTATGCAAACCCCATTAGTTTCTCCTTGTCAGTCTAATATTATTCGTTGGGCTGCCAGGTCACTATCGTGAACTAATTTCCCTGATTTTCTCATCACTTGCCACCTTGATGCAGTAAAATCAATTTCAAAGTAAAAGTTTTGTTGTTTGCTCAGAATTTGGAAAGTTTAAAAACCATCCATGGCTACGAAAAAACATGCTATCCTACAAAGCTCAAGATGGTCTGCTCTCGCGCCTTGACCACGATGGTTCATATTTGTGGGTAGGTTAAAAATCAAATCAGAGCCAGGGAGGGTTTCATTGTTAGATTTCACTGATAGTTTTGGCCGTAAATCAAGGTCACGAACGTTTATCTGTGGTGAACCCCACACCAATAAGATAGAATGACATGTCATGAGACTAAATTATCAACAATGTTACTATACTTGGTATTTATATTTATATACGTAAAATTGTAATCGCGCTAACTGAATTTACTAAAATTGTGGGGTGTGATAGGATTATTTCCTCTATACACCGAATAAATCAATCAATCAATCAATCAAATCCCCACACCAAAACACGTTCGGACGCTACTGGATGCCAGTATGGTTGCAGAGTTTGTGTCTAGCCATCGATCGCTCCACGTCATACTAAAACCATCGTGGAATGGAGTTCGAAGCTTGGCAACAAACTGTTAAGATGCACCTGGTGACAATAAAAATTAAGTATTAATAAATCAATCAACAGAAATATCTTAAATATGACAATTATTCCAATAAAGTGCTGAATTTATCTACCAACGTGCAATGCGTAGTAAACAAACATCGAATGCTTCAATTGATTTTGAGGATCCAATACTATTGAAAAATGCCAACTGTTATGTGCGTCCGTGATGGGTTAACTAGGGATGGAATATGGGGGTGCACGTATAAAACAATGCAGATAAGAGAGTGAACTGGCAGGGGTCACTTGTGCCAAATAACTAATATAAGTTTATTCTTAATAAAGCCAACTAGGGAAATAATTTAGTTGTTCACTCAATGAGAGCAAGACCAACTCTGACAGCTAGAGTGGAAGTTACTCCAAAGGAAAACTATGATTGGTAAAATTAGAATGAGAAAAAAGTACACAGGTGAGGACGGAAAAACCCAAAGGTTAATCCTTTACAAATGTAGGGCACAATTAGTTATAGAGTTATACAAGTTAAAATAAAACATGGATAAAGCGACTAAAACTTAGACAAGGTGAGTCATAGGGAAAACCATCGAGATAAGATAGGTATGGAAAGGCGTATACAAATTAGCATGGCATATACATATACATGTTACAAGCTGGACATGAGACACGGCTGATTAACATAAGAAAATGAGCCAGTCAAAATTAAGGTAAACATAAGGGATTATAGAGAAACTCATGGAGAACATGACGGTATAAAAATTAGGCCAGGACATTACATTTACAGAATAAAAATATGACTAAAATTAGGAGTTCAACCTCCAACACCAACTTTTGCAAAAAAATCATGTTTCTATTATTTTAGGTGAAGAATGTAAGGGAATCTAATCATATCTTCTGAAGTTAATTTTTGGGCCTCATCTTTGGGACCAGACCACAGCTCTGACTCAATTTTTTGTCTGCGAGCACTCCGTGGCAGTTTGAATTTCAGCGAATTCTATCAGATTCTCTTAACTTGTTTATCCAAAATATGAGAAAAATGAACTTTCTTTCAAAATCTGGCGTGTTTTTGCAGGAGTATTGGGCTTTTACCATGTTTGGAAGCATTGGGGGGGGGGTTGATGACTACGCGTTGGACAGCGTCTCCGCTGGTAAATTTAGTATTTTATCTGAATAAATGCTTATTTCAAGATTTTTTGGTCGATGTTTTTTTATATTTCATTTTTTGTCATCAGGTGCATCTTTACAGCTTGCTGCCGAGCTTCGGGCACCGTTCCGCGATGGATTGAAGTTAGGTGGGGAAGCGATCGATTTCTTGGCTGAACGACTGCAACCTTACCGCCACCGCATAGGTATTGCGAAGGACCGCCAGACCACAGTCGAAGGGTCCTCAGGAGGTCAAGGACACCGGAAGTTCCAAGGCCGGTTTTCGGGCTATTGTTTAAAGTAAATAGGTGTCTTTAATGTAAATTAAGCTTGTCTTGAAAATAAATATGTAATATAAATATTTATTCAATTGTTTGAAAGTTTACTTTATTAGGATGCGGGTTTTGGAATTTCTCAGAGAAAATGTTTGTTTACATTACGTGCTAAATATCATAGCTAATACGGAATAGGATATAGGCATAACTCTTCCCTCGCGTCCTGCACACTTCACCAGCCTGGTGTAGACAAAATTCATTTCCAGGGGGCATGAATATAAAACGTCACCATAGCACGAGCATAGCATTTCTTTATTTCCTGTGAAGCTGCACATGTGGCAAGGTGACACCACCTTTTTCAACCATCCACGCTCGACGATCATTTCATAGTACTCGCTTATATCTTGGATATAGGGCGAGTACAAACGTTGAAAATCTAGTATAAAATGTTCTTATGGTATAGTTAAAAGAATTTTCCGTTGGCAATGGAGGGACCCTTCAAAAAATTTTGAGCAGGAAATTTGAAAATCAAAATAAAATTTTTCTTATGGGATTCACCACGGGAAATTCAACAGAGGCAAGGGGGATCGTTTGGAAAGTTTCCATTTCAAAGCTCGCATTTCAAACCACAATTAATTATTTATGGGATTTAACATGGAATTATAAAGTGTCAAAAGGTTGAGTCCCTAACCCGAGGCAAATTTAATATTTATTAGGTCAATTGTTATTTGAATTTATTTAATTTATATTTTATTAGGTCAATTGTTATTTGAATTTATTTAATTTCATTTTTATTAGTTCAATTGTTATTTGAGTTTATTTAATTTAATTTTTATTAGTTCAATTGTTATTTGAGTTTATTTAATTTAATTTTTATTAGTTCAATTTTATTTGAATTTATTTAATTTAATTTTTATTAGTTCAATTTTATTTGAATTTATTTCATTTAATTTTTATTAGTTCAATTGTTATTTGAATTTATTTAATTTAATTTTTATTAGTTCAATTGTTATTTGAATTTATTTAATTTCATTTTTATTAGTTCAATTGTTATTTGAGTTTATTTAATTTCATTTTTATTAGTTCAATTGTTATTTGAGTTTATTTAATTTAATTTTTATTAGGTCAATAGTTATTTGAATTTATTTAGTTTAATTTTTATTAGTTCAATAGTTATTTGAATTTATTTAATTTAATTTTTATTAGGTCAATAGTTATTTGAATTTATTTAATTTAATTTTTATTAGGTCAATAGTTATTTGAATTTATTTAATTTAATTTTTATTAG
>JAQIWI010003434.1:0-10189 GCA_034698825.1 Deuterosminthurus bicinctus
ATAGTTGATTGGTATTGATGAGAATACGGTACGACAGAGCACGTACAACTTGTCCCGCAGGGCTCATTGAGCCAAAAACGCAACTGCATATCAGTTCCTGCTAGCGTTTTCTGGCTTGAATTCACGTTTTTACTTAACCTTGAGGGCAAGAAGGCTGAGACGTATGAGAGAACTTAAGGGCCGTGGATGATAAGTATGGAGAGAAGCTCACAAACTGATAACTCCCGGAAGATGATTGCCCTCCTGTAAAGATTCATTCATTTCACCTTTGTTTTTTGGCCTCCAGAGAAAACCGATATGTTTTTCCAACTTCTCACAACTTTTTGGGTATAAAGAACTAAAGAGGAGCTAAAAATCTTCAACTTTGCCTTGTCATAAAATTGTAGTTTGTCTGTATCAGAGTGAGCCCAACAATAGCCCCAACCATTCGGAATACGCTTCATATCTGTTTTTTTTTATATATTATTATTGAACATCATCATTCATGTATTGACCCCCGATTTGCAAGACTTTTTCATGTATTTGCCATTATTGATGTTTCCTCCAACAATTAAAGGAACAAACAAAGCTAATTTGAGCGTCCAGGGGCAAGCAGTACTTTTTCCAGACGCGTCCTTAATTTTTGACAATTCAGGTGATGAGGAAGTTTGAAGGCAACTTAATGTTAATTTGAAAAGATATGTTAAATGCTTGCACATAAGAATGTCATGATGCCCACTGTCCATTGGGTCGACCAGTTTTCATTATTGCGATTTCTGATTTGGGGTAATAATTCCATCGGTTCAAGCTTCTATGGAATCGTAGGATAGCAGTCAAATTTCCATCCACTGCAGAACAGGGTCCACACAGCCTGGTTACTTATTCCAAGACAATAATGATGGCTACGGAAACAGAATTTAGATTTCATAATTACAAATAAGCCCATTATTAAAATTACCAGCTTCATTGTAGCACTTACTTACAGGGACATTTTGGCGTCAAATTTGGACAGGGACTGTAGTTATTCATTCTCCTACTACTACATAGATGTTTAGTAGTCACCCGAAAGCCGTCAAGTCTGTAGTACTCAAGTCTTTCTATGAAATTAACAGAAAGACATTTTACTAATTAACAGTGTGTTCCCAAGGCCTTGTTAATATCCAAACTTGTAATTGATCATTCCTGCCGCATTTGCACCAACCTGTTCATTGCGAGTACGGCCTTCTGGGTGGCCTACGTCATCCCGCTGACCTGTTCAGCGCTCTGTCAATGTTGCATTGAATCCTCTGAAATCAAAAGTGCCAAATGACCTCAGATTTCAGCTCTTTCTTTGTGAAATTTTGCACTGAGAACTGTCAATTTCTATTGATAAATTAACTCGCTAAACTTGGCAACTCAATCTTACTTCCCCAGTTGCTTCACTCAGCTTTGTTTTGTTCCAAGGCACCTTCCCTGGCCTCCTCCAAAAAATCCAGTTGACTCGAATTATAAGTCGTCTTTGCTAAAATCCCCACGGTTTGCCTACTACGTACTTGCTTTGCAAATGCAAATAATTGCCACAAATTTATTTTATCACAATTTAAATATGTTTGGCACTTGCGGATTTATTTATATTTGCACAATATTTTATAAGTATTTGCTACATTGGACTATCGCTTTGAATTGACAGCCCATGGGAAAATTTCATGGCCCTGTGACAGGCCATGAAAGCGTGTCTGAGGCTTTGCAGGCTTCCCAGTCCAGCCAGCCCGACTGAATGTCTTTCCAGCAAGATTAAAAGGAATTCATACGATGATGAGAGAGTTGAATTTTGTCAAGAGGAAGCTCCTTATCATGCACTCTCAGTTCAGCATAAAAGGTCAAGTGTTTTTATAAGTCAGATGAACGTTTAGTTTTCAGATGACAGACTGCATGGGTGAGATTAAGATTTTATTAAAGTCATTGATTCTTGGGATGACACAGGAAAACTGATAGGACAGTCAGAATATTAATGTACTGCAAGGGAATGCAGATAGGGCGAGAAAGACTAGTTTTTTCCAACAGAAACTCATTATCGCACATCACACACGCTCAGTTTTACATGAAAGGCCCGATCACTCTTTAGTCTGCTCTGTCATCTACCACATGCTAGCTTTGCCAATAAGTTAGCCTTCTTGTGAGTTTTCCCGCACACAGAGTCCCAGTTGATGACTTTAAAAAGGAAAAAAACTTTTCAAGTTAAGCATAATTTAAAGTAATGGGTAACACTATGCGAATTGTAATTTACAGAGAAAAAATTCTTTGGTTGCCTCCCGGGTCCGGGGGTTGATCCAGCTCATTCACATTCTATAGTATAGTCCTGCTGCTACTTACAAAAGCGCTGGGTCACATTTTAAAAAGGTCCAATCGAGCAGTCCTCCATATCATTGGCCGTTACACTACAATATTCCAGGTCATGGATACTCGACAAGACTAATTTCAAGCCTTGCATAAGACCTTCAGTCCGAAACTGTCAAAATTGTAACTGGGTCTTTAAGCTATTGAGGGAGCTGTCACCTACTTCCAAATATTGCATATCGATCTTCCCGTCAGGTATGGGCGCGTCCCTGGTCGTACAGCAGCTACCTCATCAAACTCGAAATCACGTCATTCCTTTCGTTTTAGTGGAGGAATAAGCCAGTGAGCGCTTACACTAAAATTTGTACAGCAGCTGCTTCATAAGAGTTTTGGGGTTGACGGGTACAGCCTCCTCACTCAGCTGAAAACTCTATTAAATATCATTTAGAAGGAATCCTTGTGATTAATCTGTGAGCTGGATGCGCAACAAATTTAACTTAAGGGTAATCATAAACCCTCCGTGTTCTTTCCATTTCTCTGTCTGTCAGACTCTCTCTCTCTCTCTTGGGCTCCAATCCCCGAGTCGTGCAGTCAGCAGGTTTTTCGTTTAATTTTTCTTGCTCAAAATGCTTCAATTTTCCAATCGTTTCTACATCCACCACGTCCTCCACATTGAACAAAGCAAGTTTTTAGGAAGCGTCCACGGCACCAGATGGCGCTGGTGCGGGTGGCCTAACGCGTTGAATTTGTTGACTTCATACATTTGGCTGGACCTTGGGCTGGACCTTCAAAATCAAAAGGGCTCTCTGGCAGTTCAGTTGGAACGTTGAATTTCTCTATGGGGGAATGCGTGGTCCCTCCCTGAATATTAAAACTCATTAGTAAAGTCATCTGAGTCCGTACAATCAATTTCATTTTTATCGGAAGGAAGATGTGAAGAAGCATTTGGCGGTGTGTTTTCAGTATCATCACTTTGAAAACTTGAGAGCCAAGCGACAGACGGTTAGGAATGACAATGTTCCGGGTTAGTTACCATTTTTGGATTGAAGTTGATTGAGTCATTGTAATGAATTCTGACTGAAGGTTGTTGATGTTGAATTTTAGTTACTGTGGGCAGTCCGGCTGTGGTTGTGGGTATGACTCAAGGTCTGTCAAGTGATCTTTCGGAGGTCCAGAGTGACCGACGACTTCATTCAGTTCGAGGGAATGCTTTGAAGGATGGAGACTATGCTGAAGGTTACTTTTCTGAAATTAACTTAATTAATATTCTGAAAGGTTTGTAATTGTAATGGTTCCGAATGAAGCTAGATTTCGTTTTGTGATTTTTCAGAATGGAATTCGATGTAATAAAATACAGAGCGTGTGGTGAAGTAGCTCGCTGTGAGGCCTTTGAGCATATAACTTTTCAATATGAACTTTGTGTAACATTATACATCAACTAAGTGAAGTTACAAAACTAAGGAATTTTGCAGGATGCCTTCACTCATTGAACTTTGGTACGGTGATGCGAGAAAATTGCTTGTGGCATGAAACATTTAGAAACAATGGTCGTATAAATGAAATCAAGCTAACATGTTACAGATTTATTTCACGTTAAAAGGATTGTCAGGTCGATTTTTATTGAGAATAGATCACCAATGGCGACTCGGTAGCAGGAAAAATTTTAGTTTTAAAGGACAACATTGTGACAATAAGTGATGTTTGCTTTTCAAAGCAGTTGCACGTAGAATGTTTGCTTAAGCAAAAGGTACGTTACGTACTAGGAACTGTAATCGAATTACATGAATTTCCATAAAAAAAACTGATAAAAATAATTATTGAAACGAATGATACCTTGGAAATGGTACGAGCTTTAGCTGCTCACAAAGCTCGAGTTTTCAACAGATTCAGACAGTTGGGTTTTTTGAGTGACAGGATGATAGATGTTTTTTCTAAACCAATTGCCTTACGAGGCGATGGGCTTCGAAATTGGTGAGAATGATAAAACTTGTTTCAAGGTTAGGTTTATTATGACTATGAAATGTTAGTATTTTGTCATTGAATGTTCCGGGTAATGTTATGGTGACTTAGCATTTAGTGTTCTGTGTCTGTGATGTTCTAATGCTGATTTAGAGGTTTTAATGGCGCTTTCCCAGGATGGGTGATGAACTTTGCTTGTTGTTACATGAGTTCAACTCTTGCGTTCTGTCTTCTTAATCATTCTGTCTTTAAATAAATTAATCGGTGTTAATGAGTTGAACTGTAAAGAACTTTTCTCTCTCTTGTGCTATTATTGCATTTGTATTTGAGGTGCTTTGGAGTATATTATTCTAATATACCCCCTCAAGCCCGTCGAGGCACATTATTGCATTTACTTTGTGATGCAGGTTCAAGTACACCTCAGATCAAAGTTTGGAAAAAACTCCAAGGACATGGCCTAAGTCTGCATCAGACAGAGTCACCAGGAGCAAAGCTAAAGCTTCAGGAGCCGTATTTGCTGTGCAGGTTGCTGAGCCCAAGGCTTTTCCTCTTGAGCCAGAACTATTCAGGGAAGCCTTAAGTTCACCTAAATCAAAGCAGTGGAAGCAGGTATTCGAAAATGAGTTGCAATCACTCAAACGAACTAAAAAATGGGAAGTTACTGACCTTCCTTCTGGTAAAACTGCCATCAAGACTAAGTGGGTCTTTGTGAGAAACATGAACAGTGATGGCACAGCTAGCAAGTACAAGGGACGGCTGGTGGCAAAAAGCTTCCAGCAAAAGGAAGGCATTGATTAGACATAGACCTTCAGTCCGACTCACCACTTTGGATCATTCCTGACGATAATGGCTATCACAGCTGCTGAAGACTGAGGGCCTTTATGGCCGAAAATTTGATGTCAGTTCTGCATTTTTACAAGCACCAATTTCAGAAGAAATATATACAAACCCAACTTAGGGACTTGAGGTTCGTACAGGTAAGGTGCTTAAGCTAAAGAAGAGCCTCTACGGCTTGAAGCAGGCCCCAAGGGTCAGAAGAACTGACTAATCAGCTGGCTAAACTTGGACTTTTCATTGCAGCTCCAGTCAATCCAAGTGTCTTTATGGGAACTTTTGAAAGGATAAAGTTGACACTAGGGGTGTACGTGGATAATGGAATTGTAGTCGGAAGGGATCTAAACACAATTAGCAGATTTCTGAAGACGCTCGGAAAAATGTTCCCGATTATAGTGGGGGATTTTTCAACATTTTTGGGCATGGAGATTGTTAGGCCCGAGCCTAGTTAGGATAACAATAAGGATCTCCGGTCTGAAAGCCCCTGGGTTCCTTTCCAAGACCAATTTGATGGCCTACAGAAGTAAATTTTGGATATGATTTGGGTGAACTAAGAGCTCAGTGAACCTTCATATGCATGCCACATACCTTATGTCGGTCTTCCTCATGTGTGAGATTATTAAAGCAATTTGTACAGTTGCAAAGGCGGTAGTACTCTCCATTTGCAAAGCAGTCACACTAGAGTTTTAAACACTGAGATTTCGTACAGTTTTCTCAGTCTCATTCCATTGGGCTCTAGTAAGGAGCGGAATGACTCAAAATTCCCAGTACTGCCTTGTGCTGTTGGCCCATATTACATGTAACATGGAGTCAGAAGTCAACTGAGAGGAAAATGACTCCAACCTCAAATCCATTGAGCACTTATAGAATTGCATGGATTTGAATGAAAACAATTCCGTTATACTTACAACAAAAGGGATCCGATGCGATGCTTCAGCTCCATTTTTTTCGCATCAGGGTGGCATTTTTTGGAAAAAATATATACAGACCCGATGCTTATCTGCCTTCTATTCTAACTGACTAAACTTTTCCTTGCACTACATAATGTAGTAGTAATCTCTATAGGAAATGGATGGCTGACTGGCTTACTGGTTGATTCACTTGACTGATCATGGTAATGATAAACTGGCTAACTGTTTGGCTTACTCTACACCGAGCTGGTGTTCAAATGAGTAAAAAATATTCGTTGAAAATTTCACTGTGTCAGTGGGGGTATATAACGTACTGTGAGTGAGGACTTGCGAATGTCACTTGTTATCTTTTCCAGAGTTCACCTCTCTTCCCTTCATTTTTAACAATCAAAGACACTGATATTACCATCACCCTCCCCATTTTTATTCTGATTTAAATTGAACATCCATTTTAAGTTCATTTTTTTTCACTGGGTGTTACTAATGACTGAAAGACCCCAACACATGACAGGACCCATCGTAACTGCGAACGGTGTTAATAGTTGAAATTCATCAACATAAAGGAGCTAGGGATACTATGAATTGCTCATGCTCCACGCTTAACCCAAGCTATTTTTAATTTATTTATCTAATAATAATCTGTCAAATTTTATCTTTCCAGTGCCCTTTGAATTTAAGCCTGATGAGCTTGGTGACAATCATCAAGCCGTTTCGGGGGAAATTAATCATTCTTCCGAACTCGTCAACGAACAAGAGCACCAACATGATGTGGAGAAAGAAGTCGGAGAGCAAGAAAACGGGGACGTATTAGAAGCACGCAGCCCTGCAGTTGACAGTCCAAACGTCAGCGAAACGGAGGAGATTGGTTCGCTACCTTTTGTGGATGACTGGAGCTGCATTGTTCGAGCTGGTGACCGAAGTGGCAATAACACGTTCGATCAATCAAGTGTTCCAACACCTCCAGAGGGTCATCAGGAGGTTGATGGTGTTGGTAATGAGCTACACATGCCGGTTAATGTTAACAAAAATTTTTGTTACTTGACTTTCTTTCTTAGAGATCAGCGAGTTCAATCAATTTTGAGACGTGTAGGATAATACATGTTCGAAATTTATTTATAATTAAATTGTAGCCATGTTTTAGGAAGCCAATATTCTGACGTTGATACGTGAGACGTAGATAAAAGGGTTATAATGACGTGATTTATTAATATCATTTCATGCTTGATTGGAGTGGTCTTATTCTTGCTAAAAAATGTTATTGATTTGCTTGCATTAGTAGAGGTGGTACTTGTACGCTATTGTTCATTAACGATTTTGCCATAATTGCGGTGATGGTTGGTTTTTGGGTTGTGCAGTTGCTGTTAACAATATAAAGATTTGAGTTATTGTTGTTTGGTTCTAGCATAGATCTGATGGCGACGATGCCTATTGTTGGTCGACACAGAAGAAAACGTAAAAGTTTTTTGTTTGCTTGTTTTGTTAATTTCGTTTCATTAACCAATTTTCGGTTTTAATTTTCAGAACGATTTGGAGTCGTTGCATCCCATCCAGGAAGGGTAAAGACTATATGTCTAACCCTGATATTCTCTCCACTACCCAGAGAGTTCATACTGAACTTTGTAAAGACTTTAATTACACGTTTGGAGCTGTCCACTTCACTTTTGGAGATAACATCTCTTCAGAAATTAAGATGGAGCCATCGGAGATTCTTCCCGTCAAACTTGCACGCGCGTACAAGTGGCGGGACGCTACTAGAAATGTCTTGAAGTCTGGCATTTTAAAAACACACGGGAAAAACGTAAGTTAAAAATTATTCTTATTAAACATTGTCGAAAGTAACGATGACTTCATTTCCAAGAGGATTTGAAAAAATTATAAAAAACGATTATTTGTTGCTAATAGTTATGAAGAATGTGGACGTCGACACGGGAAATTAGTGCAAGATTTCGTCCTTGCAGCAACCCAGGTTGAAGAAGAGGTGTTCATCGGTTACGAAGGTCACACGGAGTCCTCATACAAGTTCAAATGTATGGATAATTTGGACATCTTCAACATACCGGACATCCTTGCTTCGTTGGATCCAAAGAAGCATAAGGATCTTCATGGAATAGCATCACCTTATGCTATTTCCGGTCGAGCTGGATCCGCGACACCAATGCAATGCATGTAAAAGATATGGGTGAGTGCATATACAATATCATATGTGTGTTTGTTTATCTTAGCTTTACAACTTGACTTGAGAGTAACAAACATTTATAAAATTACGCTTGTTTCAGAAATGAAATCAATCAATGTACTTGTTGCTGGAGCTCCCAAGTTGTGGTTGATTCTCTCTAGTGAAAATGCACTAGAGTGTGCCAATCGTGTGGAGGAAGACTTGGACTTTTCGTGACACCGCTGGATCCAGAGCAAGGGTTACATATTCACCCCCAAGGTTCTCTTGGACTATGGCATTCAGTTCAAGTTGGTGTGGCAAGACGTTGGAGATATTGTTGTCAACTTGTAAATAATTTCTTTGTCACAGACACGACTTGGGTCTCTTTTGTCGTTTTTGCTGTTACGACTGTTGCGGTTTGTTGACTCCAGGCAGTAGACAGAACTGGGGCCCGGTCGCTTTGCCGCGGCCATTTCAGGTTTGTAAGATGTTGTGATAGGGATCACACTCGCTCGTTTTATTGCTTCTAAAGTGACACACTGGAAAATATTGAAGGCTCGATATCTGAGCCGAAGACCCTTCAGGTCATGTGTACAGGATACACAGTAATCTTTAAGCTCAGTCAATTTCTCTAGAGATTCAGTCGGAACCAATTTTACTTCAGTGCTTACCCTCCCAAACATCAAGTCCAAAGTACGTTTTATAGTGAGTTATATTGTGGTTAGTCAGTTCAGCAGCAACCTCTAGATTGTAAAACCCTGTTCCTATAACAGATTGATGAGTTCATTTACATACATCATAAAGCCATTTTATTATAACATACCTTTATATGTTTGTTAAAACAGCGAGAACCTCCCATTTTCCTTCATTGTATCTTCAATAGCTCGACCTACCACATAGCCACTTTTTTCTTTTAATTTTATATCCCAAATCATTTCGGGAAAGCAATCTGTGATAATAAAAAGATAGCTGTAATTTCGATTCGTCTTAGTATAGGATAATAATACTAGAAGATTAGCATCCACGGACAGATTGCGAAAAATTGACATAAGGTTATGAACGCTTTCTTCGAAATTGTTAAATTTGCAAGAAAGAGCTTGATACAGTGTCATGTTCGATTGAAGCATCGAGTCAAAGACTCAATAGTGCACGACAGCTCATTGGCCGGTTCTGCTTATTTTGCATTATTTTTCATTCAATTTTACATTATCATTTTAAGTGACTACTCATTCAACTGTACCAAAGCGTGGTTTTTTCCAAATCGTGTATACTGTGACGTATACAAGTTCTACCTCAGGTATGATGTGTGTAAAATGATATTGGTTTATAGAGAATTAAAATGTACGTTCAAGCCAGCGTGTTGAAATTGTTATTACTGCAGACGAAACAGTTAAAGAGCGCAGGTTTGTATTCAACTTGGCCATCTTTAACAGTGAATTCCATGTTAAACTACTTTGAGGTCATCTGTGACCTGGTTAGAATGTCAGGTCATAACATGGCAATTGTTAGCATAGCAGACGGATCACTTTAATAGCGTAGGTTTTCATATACGTATATACCTTAGCCGCCTTTTGCATATAAAACTGCTTATGGGTCCTCTGTGACCCTGTGATAAAGTCAGGCCATATCGTAGAATATCAATGCATCCATCTTAATGTTTGCTATTCATCATTATATAATAGTTATATTGGTATTGATGAGAATATGGTACGACAGAGTACGTTACGTACGACTTGTCCCGCAGGGCTTATTCAGCCAAAAGCGCAACTGCATATCAGTTCCTGCTAGCGTTTTCTGGCTTGAATTCACCTTTTTACTTAACCTGGAGGATAAGAAGGCTGAGACGTAGGAGAACTTAAGGGCAGTGGATAATAAGCATGGAGAGAAGCACACACTGATAACTACCGGAAGATGATTGCCCTCCAGTCAAGGTTCATTCATTTCGCCTTTGTTTTTCTACCTCGAGAGAAAACCGATATATTTTTCCAACTTCTCACAACATTTTTAGGTATAAAGAACTAAAGAGGAACTTAAA
>JAQIWI010003435.1:0-10188 GCA_034698825.1 Deuterosminthurus bicinctus
CTTGCTTCCTACACGCTTGCCTTATTGTTGCATCGCACTTTACCCCGCCGACATTTATATCTTCTCCACACCGTTCAGTTCGACCCAAAACTTGTCCGTGAGGCTTTCAATGATCCTGCAATGGCAGGGAGACCTCACAATGAAGTCTTTCTTCTAATGGCGGATGGACCCCACGGTATACCAAGACCATTGGACACTTGATAAACTCATTATTAGTTACTAATAAGTTTAACTTATACTACCAGGCCTGCAACAGTCAAACGGTCAAGAGTGGGCTGAGCAACGATGTTTCACTCTCTGACACTTGCGGGACTTTGGTTTTGGCAAGACTACCGGGGAACAACTCATTACGAATGAACTACGAGAATTTATGCAAGGGCTAGAGAAAAATGTTGGGAAAACGTTGGCAATGAACAAAACGTTTTTTGCAATTGCTGTCTTGAACACGTTGTGGATGATTCTTTCCGGAGTTCGCTATGAGCAGGATGATCCACGTCTTTGGTCCATCCATCAACAGACTGAAGAGTAAGGAAATAAAAAGTCACTTTTAAAATTAACTTAAACTTTAAAATTAATTAAATTGTGACCTTAACAATTTAATTTCAGATAGGGAAAACGACTGAGCCAAACACCTTTGATCATGCTCTTCCCAAAATTTTCAATCCGGTTTCCAAAATTCTCAGGACTCATGCTCATCCAAGAAGTCTTAATGAAATTTAGGTCTGTAGCAATGGAACATGTGAACAAGCACAAGGAAGAGATTAACTATGATGATCAACCGAGGGATTTTATTGATTCGTATCTCAAAGAAATCAAAGCTACCACTGATTCGTCTTCAAGTTTCTATGGCAAAGCTGCAAGTAATTAAGCTGGCAGTTGAAATAGAACAAATGGCTAAAATTTGATAAAAATAATAATGAGGACTAATTTCCAGTCAGGTCTCTCGTTGCCGTTGTAGCGGATATGTTTCAAGCTGGTGCTGATCCGACATCCAATACTCTGACATGGACCGTGCTCTATCTGGCCAAGTTCCCCCGAACCCAGGCCAAGCTCCACGCAGAATTGGGTCAAGTCGTAGGGAATAGCAGGAGTCCAGTTTTAGCTGACCGTCCAAAGTAATTGTTTTAACATTTTAAACTAAAGTTTTGCACAAAATTCAAGTATAACAAATTGTAATTGTTCCGCGCTTTGCAGAATGCCGTACACTGAAGCAGTGATAGCAGAAGCAATGCGTATGTCCTCCATAGCCCCTGTGGGCATGTTCCACCGTGCCATGAAGGACATCAAGTTCCATGGCTACGACATTCCAAAAGACACTTTTGTCATGGCCAATCTTTACTACATTCACAACAGTCCAACGTTTTGGGACAATCCTAAAGAGTTTCAGCCCGAAAGGTTCTTAAGTTCTGATGAGAAATCATTTAAGAAACACGATGCTTGGATGCCCTTTTCCGTGGGAAAGTGAGTCTGCCTCGGAGAAACGTTGGCTCGTGACAAGGTCTTCCTTTATCTCACGAATAATTATTTATCCAAAGTTTTCTGTCCATCTTGCGCCTGAGAGTGAGGATGCTACCCTGGATCCATTTCCCGGGTATGTTCTCGCTCCACATGATTTTAAAGTTGTGTTTAAAGACAGGCATTAACCTAGACTTGAAGCTAACAAGAAATTTAAGAAAAGACTGTCCAGTAAATTGAAACCCCGTAAATGTTATTTAATTGACCAAATTCATTTTATGTCACTACATTACGTAGTTTCATTTCCCAACAGTTTGCGTGCCAATTCAATTAAATTTTGTGAGTTGGCTAGCTACACATTGACTACACAATCTACAACACATCTACATGAGCAACAATGAGATGACTTGGTTCAAGTAATAATCGATGAAATCGAGCGTAGATGTGCTGCTCATGTATCTAAATCCTCCATCAGAGATACCAATCAGTGGCATAGAGCGGATTTTATACTCCCGAACCTTCACATCCAACGGGCTGAGTTTAGCCTTTTCAACATCAAGCAATGATCCGCAGAGATTCTTCATCCGTCCCATCACAGCTGGCACTTCAAAGAGCCTTTTGCATGAGACGACATAGAACCCAATTGCTTGGATGCTCAAAGCGGTGAAGAAGACCAGTAGAATTGGAGATGCAGAACGAATGTGCGACATGACGTAGTATGTACCGAATATTGAGCAGGAAAACGCCATGAGCTTCCCAGTAAAGAGAACTCGACTGCAGAGAATGTTGCAGAGCTTGACGATCATATGGTAGAAGTCAAACAGTTGGATGCATTTGTCCAGATTTTCCTTGGAGTTGTTCAACCCGATCATTCTACAAAGTAACCAGCCAGAAACGTAAAAATTGGTTAAAGTAAGTTGATAGTATTAAATACCACCAGCTTACCCTCGATTCAATACCAATTTGTCGATGTTTCCAAAGTGCGACGTTTGCAATGCCAACTCAAAGAAGAAGAGGAATATGATATTCATTTGCATGTAGAGTGCGGCAATGAGCTCAAATCCAAATGACAACCAAAATGTCACAGTTCCAGCTTCCATTAGTGACGTCACAAAGACCGACCAGTGTGGAAATAGCGCCATGTTGCTGAGGTAGATTGGCCCCAAGATGTTCACTGTATAAGGGCATGCGACTAGCAGCAGTTCCTGAATGTTCAAATGCACCAGCGTTTTCATGAGTTGTCCGAAACCTTTGCTTGTACCCTGCGTGACCCTTGTAAAGCTAATGACAATTTTAGCTTTCTTCGAATAGGATCCAGTATTTTTTGAAGTTTGACTGACGGTGGTGCTATTGCCAGCCCGTGGGAAATCCAGTGAGTTGAACAAGAGGATGGTCTCGGACAAACCTTTATGAAAGAGCTCGTAGCTCCAAAAGGTGGCAGTTAGACACAAGGATCCCCAAAGGCCTGTCAGAATAGCCACAGCCAGTTGACCATCATCGTTGGCGATCAACTTGCTGATCAAAGTGTAAACAAGTTGAAGGCATTTGATGCAAGATATTCCGAAGCAGAAGTTGTGAATGGTAGCAGTCAGCTTGGACGCTGCTGCACAAGAAAACTTTCCGGATTTCTGATCCAAAGTTAGTGGGAAAATATTGAGAATATCGGCAATTTTAAAGCAAAGAAACGCAAAGTGGACCATTCCCTTCGTCACAGCCATCCTGTTCAGTGCAATGTGTGGCTTGCTCGGAGTGACTGACCAAATTTCAATTCGGCACTCTATGCCTCAAAATGTACAACGGGTCTGATTTTATGCAATTTGTGCTTTTCACCGCTTTGAGGCCTCGTGCTTGTCAGTTATAATTAAAATTAAACAATTTTGGTCACAAAGATTGAGTGGCAATTGGACCAAGAAGTAAACCAGGTGTGCTATTGTGGCATATTGCAATCATTCGTAGTGGCGATTCATGTGCACGATTCCTTTCGTATGAATCAAAGTAAAATCATGGCCAATGCTACACTGTTATTGAGGACGTCAACTATTTTTCGATCCAATCAACTATTTTCCAGCAATTTGTGACATCGGATATGAAGACTAAACTGTATTTCCTCTGTCATTATTCAAAATTTATTTGGTTGTAATCCATATTCTATTTAAAGTTGCTCCAATTAGATCATAAACTTGCCTTTGTAACTGAAAACCATGCTACCCAATCAGCTTTATAAGTGACGTTGTTAACAACTCTTGATCGTAATTAAAATGACGAGTTTTCCACGAATCGGTTTTCAAACAAAACACCAACGATACCATGAGGCCCTAACTGCCGGAAACTACCGGCCATTACTTACTTACAGGCTTGAATGAACTTTGAATAGATTCTCATTTGTGACGTGTAAAGCTGAAACCCTGCACAAAGGTTTATGGTGCCTTATAGTATCTAATGGTATTATCATTAGGTTTCATTCCAGGTTGTCAACCACCAATTGCAACTGCTAATTGACTCTATGCAAAGGCTTTTAGGAAGGAATTCATTTTGGAGAATTGCACAATATTGAGAGAAAGTCGACACTCATCTTAACAGGATATTTCAACGGGAATGGGCCACTTATTTAAAGCAACTTTTGTGCACGCTCCAGGGGCGAGGTATTTTTCATTCTATTTGCAGACAAGTTAAACGGCCTAGTGCAAAAGAGCGATCGATATTAAACAATTTTCAGGACTGTGGGCTTTTAGCTGTCATAGTTTTCACCGGTCAATATTACAGTGCTTTGCCTATAAATGCTCGCAAACTTTAAAAAGTGGCCGTGAACAGAAATCGATATGCTCTCTGTCGAAGCCTTAATAAAGTAAGTAACTATTGATTTTACCTCACCTCGGTAACGCTAATGATTAATTCAATTCATGAGAAATGCAGGCTACTGTAACAGCAAACTTTAACAGTAAATAGTAAGCAAGCAAATTCACTGTCACTTGAGGCATTCACAAGTGACTCAGGATACAGCATCGTCTACAAAGTATGAAAACTGTACAGATACAGAACATGAATTTTGAAGTAGTAGATGCTATTGTAGATGACTAAACTTTAAGGAAATTATACTATGTATATGGGCCACATAAACCCACACACAAAAGTTAATGGACAATTAATTAAATCTAAAGTAATGAAGTAGGCCATCATCAAGTCTTCTTTACTCTCCATCCTAAGCACTTTATGTACTTTAATATTTAATTCTCCTCTCAATTTGAACGAAAAGTAATCCATTAGCTGGAAAGAAGACGTCATACTTGCAAAATATTCCACGTCGCACTCACAAGTGACTCAGGATGCAGCATCTCCCACAAAGTATAACAACTGTGCGGATACAGCTAGAGCATGAATTTTGAAGTAGTAGATTCAATTGTAGGTGACTAAACTTTCAGAAAATTATGCTATGTATGTGAAATCCCATGAGACTTTGGACGAACTACTGTAAAACCCACTTCCACGTCTAACCGACCCACTTCTTTCGTTGCCATGGAAAAATGGCAGTTTTTGATTTGGAAGTGGAAGTGTGCTCTTTTAGGAAGTGGATGATTTAAGCACATGTTAACATGAGCTTTTAGCTCATCTAACATGCGAGGGTGACCAAAACAACTCAGCATGAGTTACTACAGTTTAATGCCCTTGTGCATGAGGTCCTGAAGCTTCCAGGACACTTCCCAACATAGAGTGAAATTGCAAGCATCGAGCTACAAGTATGCGAAATTGAATTGATTTTTAGATTGAATAAAAGCAAGCGATAAAGGTCAAGATTCAGTCACAATTGGATTTAAAAAATGTGGCTAATTTTAGTTAAAACAAATCAAAACAAGCTCGTCGCAGTTGACACTCCAACTGTGAATTTATTGGTTACGTACCGTCATGCCGTGAATAGTCAAGTTGATTGGTGCAACAATCTTGTTTTGCTATTGCATTCATTGCCAAATACCCAGAAGCTCAGAATGTATGAAAAGAAAATCAGAGGCAGCAAAAGCGTCAATTTTCTAATTGCCATATTTTCCAAACGGACCCGAATTTGTACTCCAACTATAAAACTGACAGTTTATCAAGATTTGAACAGGGAAGTCACACTCAAATGCAACATGAGTGATTCCACGACGTCCAAAAAAGTCTTCAACTTTAAATTGTCCACTGGCGTGAGATGGCCAAAAATTGACAACGAAGAAAAACATGAGCAAACTAAATCAGGTAATTTGTACTTATTTCCCAAAGTTAGAATAGTGAAGATAATTTGGATTGCTGCACACTTAACTTGAATGTAGGACTGTTAAATTTATGCCATTTTGTACTTTAGGTGCGGTAAAGGAGCTTCCTGAGAGTGTCCCTTTGTATGGTTCAAGGGAACACGGAAGTGCCTTGAGTGAAGAGAATTTTGGTGCTGACAGAAGTGAGGACAACGCAGTATTCGACCCTTCAAGAACATGGGCTTATGAAGGGAAAACAGGCTTTCCAGTTGCAACAGAAGAAATCACACGTCTTTCCAAGAAAGTGTTTTCACAATCAATGGGAAAAGGAATTGAGTTTCCCATTCGATATACGTGTGCCGAGCTTCAGGACATTGCAGAGAATCGGGTAAGCCATGTTTGGGATAATTGAGCCGATGCGATCATTTCTGCTGACAAGTTTGATGACAACAAAATTCTTAATGTGTATACCCAAATAGGTTTTCATCTACGACGCTACAAGTATGATTTGTGAGAAGCATTTCTTTTGGAGGGAAGAATGTTTAAAATTTGAGAATGAAAGGACGGTTTTACTGCCCAAGTACACAATCGGTGGAGAAATACAATGGCATGTCACGGTATCTCGTCTAATTTCCGGTGGAAACTTGCAGCCTTTTCAGCGGAGAGAATACCGAAGATTTGGTTAGTTCTACTTTCATAATTTCTGAAACATTTTTTTGACATTTTATCATCAAAAACTAACTAGCAAAGAAAACTGATTTGATAAATTGCACTTTGAATTTCTGCAGGACAAGAGTATGGAAATGTGAAGGATTGGAATGATCCGTACGTATACGTGTTGTACACAGGCGTGAGTTCACGAAAAGGGCAATACGGTAAGTAAAAAAATCTGTTCAAGCTAAACGTTGTTTAATGCCTGATTTTTACTGTTAAATTCAATTTGTAGAATGCTTTGATTTGTCCAAATATTGCCCACCAAGACAACATGGTAACGCCAAAAAGCACGGAGATCGTGTGCAAGAGTTGCGACTGAGAGAACTTGTGAATTGTACCCTTGGAAACACTCCAGTGAAATCCACCGCCGCTGCCATTTCTAATGTTGATGACGACAGCGATAATGGCGATTTCCAAATGTCATCTGCTCGACCTTACTCACGAACAAACTTTGCAGTTCGTCATGAGATGAAAATGCAGCTGATGGGTGGTGCAAAACCCATGGTAGTTCAAGAGTAAGTCTCCTAATTAAGTTATTAATGGAAGTTATTTTTGTATGCGAATGAGCTTTTTCTTGTAGGAATGTGAAAAGGAAAGCTTTGCAGCGTGGTGCAACAGTCAATAGTCTGCCAAGGAACCGCCAACAAGTTTATAACTGTAAAAGGAAACTGACTGAGGATGAAAAAGTTCTTGATCCCTTGTGGGAACTATTCAAATTTTCTCAAACCAATGCGGACATCATCCCAACAGCTGGAATATCTCAAGAGAAGGCATATGCAGCCGTTTTTCTTCCAGCACTGGTTCAGCATGTGAATGAGATTCTTCAGCATCGAGCCCCTCTTTGCCTTCACTACGATACAACCTATAATGTTGGTCAGTATTATGTGTCAATACTTGCCTTCAAGCACCCCCATCTCGTCAACCAGCCAGTCCTTCCCCTTGGGTTCCTGTTTCATCAAAGCAAATCGACTGATGTACACAGCATATTTATGCAAGTTGTATCACAGAAGATGCCCAAGTTGAATTCCAAGCTCACTGTGTTTGTGAGTGACAGAGAGGTTGCCATTAGGACAGCCATACGAAACTACTTCCCAGAAGCATACATGGCAGCTTGCCATGATCATCTTGTCAAGGTTAAATTTGTCGTTTTTTAAATTTCGGATTGAAGTAATTGGCCTTTAACGTGTAATATGTCTGAATAATTAGAATATTACAAGCTGGATGAAAACGCGGAGAATGACCTCTGAATCTGAGACACGAATCCTGAAGGACATCAAAGCCCTGTTAAGGGCAAATTCAGAAGAAATGTTTTTGGAATTGGAAACAAGTGCTGTTGAAGAAAAATTATGGCCCGAAGAATTTTCTTCTTACTACCAAAGAAATTTGAAGGCTGACATATCAGCTACAAGTAAATTCAAGACTGAACCTCTAGGTGTTTATTACCCTAACGCTGGAGTTAGTAACAACTCAAGGTTTGTTTTGTCCTGAACCTGAGCCCAATTGGAAACATTACGACAGCAATTTTAAATTTGAGTTTCTTTGTTTCAGTGAATCCATGAACTTTCTGTACAAGCACTTTACTGAAGTAGATAAGCGTCCAAAAACGTGGCTTGAGGCCGTACAGAAAGCTTATTTGCTCATGGCAGATAAATACAATGACATCTACTTAGCTGTCAAATTGAATACTGGGGATTTTCGTGCGAGCAGTGCAGCCTTGGAAGTTTTGAAAAAATTCAATATTTCCCCACATACTGATAGTTTGGGTTCTGAAGGATTCGATTCAGTTTTTACAGCCGGGAAATTTGTGAAAAGTACCAGTCGAGACGAAGTTAATTTGCAAGGTCTTTCGTATAAACATGGGCTGGCCGACTGGCTGATAAAAATGAACCGTATCGTTATCGTTAATGGACAATTCTTTGTGAGATCAATCGGGGACAAGACACATGCAGTAAGTTTCTATATGAAACTTAAACTTGTATGAAAGCACATGAAAATGTTTCTTTGACAATTTAGGTCAACTTCTTCAAGCGAGAGTGCACATGTGGAACGGAGGATTGTATCGAGTTGCTGGCATTGGATAAAATAATTCGTAAGCTTTTTATTGCTACGCATTTCATTATTGGCAACTGTCATGTTGTTTTTTAATTTCAGGCGTGAACGAGTTCCAAAATAAAAACTCCAGGAAGGGAAAAGGGCTCACATTGACAAAAGCCAACGAAAGAGCTGTATCGAAGTCTTCTGGAAAAAAGGCACACATCAAACTCGGTGTTCGAAATAACGTTATTTCTACGCAGCGTAAGTTCGTTAGTTTACCTGTATGAAATGTATTAAAGTCCTAGTTTGGATTTGCTTTTCATTCAGAACCAAAAAAGAGGCGTCTGAGTATGGAAAACGATTGTGGTGAATCCGTGCTGAATGTTTTCAACGAAGTAAGACCTCCAATTTAGCTTTACTGTAAACAAGCTTCAAGTCTTGTATTGTTTTATGCGTTAATCATGAGTTTCATGGCGTAATGTTGCAGGACCGCATTCATGCAGACAGTGCTAAAAGTGCAAATGGTTCCGGGGAGTCTGAGTCATTACCGAATGAAGATGTGGAAGTCTCCTCGTTTAACAGGGAAATGGAACACGAAGTTTGTATTGAGAACGAACTTGTCGAAGTCGACAACATTGGACAAGTTAAAACAGCTCAAGTTAGCTAGAAATTTTTAAAAATATTTCTGCTATCCACCTTATTTGTTTTTTAATTGACCGGTTTATATTAAAGTTTGCCGAAGCCGCAGATCAAACAAGTGATCACAGGGGTTTCGATACGATTCCTACGCTCGACCTTCAAACTGATACTGTTTACTCCAAAAATGTGGTCAAAGGTAATGAAACAATTGTATGAAATCCTGCTACGAAGTTCCATTGAAATATTTAAATGCTACTTATTGTTTTTATAGTTTCTGTTGCTGCAAAAGCTGAGGTTTACAAAGTCGACGCTGAACATGGTCACCCGCCTGTTAATGCAGAGTCAGTACAACAGCTACATACTTGTGTTCAAGGTACCGATTGAAATAATTTCAAAGATATTCAAAACAGATTTTTGATCGTCTGACATTGTTTTTGATGTTTATGTAGAAAGACCTCGGAGGTCTGTTCGAAAATTAATGAAGAGTCCGTCATCTATTAATGTAACTGGGGCCAGTGGAAATGAAAAAAAGTAATATTACATGGAAATCTTGAAGATTCAAACTTGGAATTACAATATTTCCTAATTTTTTCAGGCTGTACTGTCTTTGCCGAAGGGGTGACTACGGGAAAATGAGACGCTGTGATGGGAGCAACTGTGGCAATGAGTGGTATCATGCCAAGTGTGTAGGTTTGAAGTCGAAGGATTTACATCAGAAATTGTGGTACTGCCCAAAGTGCAAGTCTACTGATGGAAGTTAAAATGGTTGAAATGCATTTAAAGTTATATTTCCTAGTTTCATTCTTACAACTAAATTCCAACTGTTACAGTTTCAACCATTTGTTACTATTGATTCGTTGTTGAATTATTATTTTATACTTAAAATAAACTCTGTATTCATTTGTTTCGAAAACTTCATGGTTGTTTTCCTCATCCTATGTCGCAGAGACTAAGCCACCCAATTGACCTGACCTTTATCAAATTAAACTTACTACGTTTGAAGCGAAAGGAATAGTACCTGAGAGAGCCGTGGTGGTGGTGAGGAGGATGTTGGTGGTGGTGATGAGGAGGAAGATAAGGTGGTGGTGGTGAGGAGGAGGATAAGGTGGTGGTGGTGAGGAGG
>JAQIWI010003436.1:0-10184 GCA_034698825.1 Deuterosminthurus bicinctus
TAGCTGGGGCGTTGGGGTTTAAAGGCTATTGTTTTAGGCCAACAATTGCTCTGTTTTTAACTAATCACTCTGCAGCTAGAATCACGACGTAACAATTGTGTCAGTCAGTCGTCCTCACACTGACAAATGGATTGATTAAGATCTCTAGTACGAATTAAGAAACGAAATCAGACGGACAATTGATTTGGAAACCAACTGTGAAGACATTGCCATGAACTTTCTAATTGCTCACATGTCAAAGAAGCTGCCGATTAAGGTAGGTCGATTCTGTGGTTTGTTTTTGCTTTAACGAATAATATTTCTGAGGTCAACCGCTCAGATATTCTTTTAACTTTTGCACTTTACAGCTTACAAATAAAAAGGACTTCACACTTTCGGGTGCCGGGGGAGGGATCAGTTCACGTGGTGGTTACTTACAGGCAAGGCACAAGTGTCTTCATTTTCTTTATAGAGTACGTAAAAGCAACATACCTAATGCTTTTTTTCGTCTATAATAAAATGTTATTTGTCCTTGAAATCGAGGTGTATGGGTACATGCCACTGCGCTTCACCGTCAGCCGAGCTGACTCTGTGCTGTACAATATGAAAAATGCTTGTTTTAAGAAAGTTTGATCTTGGTTAAGAAAAAATCACTTTTAATATAAAGGCTACACTATACTACAATGAGAGGAGAAATAATATCCCGACTTCGTCGACTGTGGAAGCCACGGCATTTGGAATGATTATTTGAAAGCGTATGATTGTTTGAAGGGATGAAAGGGACACAGGAGACTTTGGATTGGAGTTTTGTGTGGTTCGCGATGGATGTTGTAAGGGACGATGCAATTTCTTATCACCCTCATATCACCCTTATCAGTCATCATACGGCACAAGCCTACGTGAACGACGCAATAGGGTGACGTCATCCTGGTCCTCGCTGTTCCCATATGACGTCACCTCCCAGTCTTCCCCATTTCCTGGCAGCCTGAAGCATGAGTCATTACCAGAGATATGTAATCCAACATTCTCGGGATTAGGAATAGGAATTTGGATTATATTTCTCAAGTGGGTGGATTAGAATTATGGAATGTGGAATAAAATTGAAATTGTGATTGATTGAGATTTGGAATATGGAATATTTATTTCAAATTGGAGGAATATGGATTAAGGATTAAAATTCAGTATCCCTTGTGGAATACACGGTGGATTACTCTTAACTCAAATTGGTTCTAGTCATTGCTAAATTGCTAACACCTTTTGATTGCTTTCAAAAACTGTATGTATTGAGTTCGTATAAATGTTCTGATGTCGGCAATTAGAACATTTTACATAAACGCTATACTTAGGCAAGAAATTGATCATTTAGCACCAGTGCAGTGATGCGCAATCCAGGAATAAATATTCCAGGATTAGGAATATTCCTCAATCCTCTGGAATCCAAATCCAAATTCTATTCCATGGTGTTCCTAGTCCTAATCCACTTTTCATTCGTCTGTTTAATCCACTATTCCTAGTCCAGGAATACACTGTAGTCCACAACCCAATTCTATATTCCAGAACTGTTGAAATCGAGGCCTCCACCTCCATAAAACATAGTATTAGCTGTTCTAAAAGTCAATTGCAGTAGATACATATGAATTCGTCTGCATAAAATGCAACTGCATACATTCCTAGAAATAGTCATTTAATTTTATAGTGGAAGCTTGTAATGGTTATTCCAGAATCCACAGTCCATAATTTGAAATAAATTATTCCATATTCCAATGTTTTAATCTCTTAATTTGGAGTTAATATTCCACATTCCAATCCGAGCGCTTGAGCGGTTCATTCTTCATTCCAAATCCATAATCCACTTTCTGAATTTGCTGGATTGCGCATTGCTGTTTGGCACACGAAATTTTTGTGTGGACTATTGTGCATTTTTTGGTTATGAATATAGGAATAGAAGGACCATGGTTGGTAGATTTGGATTAGGAACATGGATAATGTTTGGCTAAAAGCTGGAATAGAAATTGGATTAGGATTTAAGTGGATTGCCGAATAATCTCTGTTCATTACACGGCACAGGCCGAAGTGTACGACGCAAATGAATGACGTGATCCTCGTCCCAGTGAGTTTTTGTTCATTTTTGTTGATGTACTTTCGGTTTTCAATTTATAGCCGCTGATTGAGTTTACATCCGGAACTGGTAGCCCTTAAAGATGATATAACTTTCGTATTAATGCGCCAGGATGCGACACATGAAGGACTCCATTCGTTATTCCTCGTGTAAAAATTCTCCAATCGTCGTCCAAGTATTCTGTATGCATACTGCCTCACAAAGCATAACAGTACTGAAGTGCCGGATTTGACCATTACGGTTTAATGGTACATGTGCGCGACTCCCAGCTTTCACACAGTTTCCGAGAAGGGTCTAGCAATTGCAAATCCATGTTTATACATGAGTACCATACCTAATTGAAAGTCTTCGGGTGGGGTACCGATTCCCCATGTATGGCACATTACATACATACGGCAGTTCAAAGTTCGATTTTCACTCCCAATTTTCTCTAAGAAGGAGTGTGATTTTGAGATCGGGGATTCTAGAAATGAATTGTACGCAAAATTTCTCACGGGGGGTCTGAAGAGATCTCGACTCTAGCTCTTACCGTTCAGCCGCTAGAGGTCAACGAAGAAAACATCCAAGGTCAAACGCTGCATGTGACCCTCGTTGACCTCTAGCGGCTGAACGGTAAGAGCTAGAGCCGAGATCTTTTCAGATCCCCCCCCGAGAAATTTTACATAGGAATGTGGAATACAGAATGAGGGGAGTGGATTTGGAATAGGAATGTGGAATATTATAGGCCTGTACTAAATCCCGGACCAAACCGGACCGGACCCGTATACGGTTCCACGGACTTCGAATCCTAACCGGACCTCCCCTCAAATACTAATCTACGGACAGGACCTGCCCGGACCCCAATGCTAGTTCCTCAATCCCAAACTGGACTTGCTGTCGAATATTAACTTAAAGCCTACACAGTAAAAAATAGATAAAGATGAGGCTCCCGCAGGCGGACTTGGATCGCGAGCTTTTGGAACTCTCCACTACTGTGGTGAAAATGTGGAGGCACGACAGAAAACTTATGGCTTTGTGTAGAGACTGCTGACAAGAAATTCTTCCCATTTTCAAATAAAAGTCATATTATTAATCCTTTGAATTCGTATTGTATTGTGTAGGAGGCATGGCAGGTTCAAATAATAATATTGAGCTGGCAGGTCGAGCAGGCCTAAAAGGCTTATTTCGATCCATTTAAGGACCTCATCAAGTGCTACACCGTGCAAGCACTTTGCTGTTGTTCCTGAGCTACTACGCCTACTGTCATAAAATAAGAGAAAACGCTGTTGTAACTCAAAAACTGTATCTCGGATACTTGGATGACCGCCTGCTGCAAATGGAGCAAACGGCACAAAGTATGAAGAGGACATTCAGTCAGCACATGGGTGACTGTCTCTGCCTCCCCGCATTCGAACAATGGAGAAGGGCTAACTCGTATAGTATGTAGGTGCTTGCGAACCATTGCGTGGCCTGTTATAATTCCCGCAAGGAATCTTAATATTAGTCTTCTCTCTGGAAGACGTGTTGGTTTGTTGTTTACTCCTGGTATAGGCACCCAAAAATTGGTTTGTCGGCATTCGGAAGATGATTTCCATCTGCGCTGCCATTGTATGTTAATCCAGTCGCGGATTTCTGAGTTAGTGACGGATTCGCGCACTAGAAGCAACGGCTCCGGTGCAGGATATTTGCGGTTACAACCGCGCTTTGCGAATCTGTCTGCAATTGCGTTACCAAAATAGTTACGATGTGCCGGTATTCACTCAAGCATCAGCACATTAACGAGCCTGACCGCTTGGAGGACCTTGTGCGTGTCAGCTACCAATTGATTCAATGCCTGCTATTGGAGTAGTGCGAGACGCGCACGTCATCATTAGGAGAGCTAGGCGTTGCACTTTGACCAACGTCTTTACTTTGTAGATGACTTTAATGGCTGTTATCCACACACGGCAGCCGTAATCAAGATTTGGGAGAACGACGGCTTTGTAGATCCAATTAGTGAATTGAGGTTTCAGGTCAAATGTTCTGCCAATGGCTCCATGGGACATCGCTAGTTTCTTTATGCAATCGTCCGTCTTCCTGTGATTATGCGTATTCCATCTAAGGCAGCTATCCAGAAATACAGACATCTGGCGGATGTCGTTTGTTTGACTGCTGTGAGGTCAGGTTCCGTGAACTCCGGTAATGGCCTGATTGTGCAGTTAGGGCTGTCCGAAATGCACACTCTGGGTCTGGTCGCCTAATTGTGCAAAAAGCTGACCTCGTGGGAGGTATCTTGTGGCATTCAAAGCACAATAGGGCTCTTATATCAGGAATATTTCTGAGTGAGGTTTCGAATGCGTTCCAACTCTTTCCATCTTCTCGTGCACACAACACTGCCTACAGATATTATTTTTTCCTCTGTAAATGGTAACGGAGTCCATGCACGTTCTTCAGGACTGCCAACACGTACGAATTGGAAAATATAAATGCTGGTACCGCATCGAAGCTAATATCAATCATAACATCCCTCTAAAATGTCATACTGAGATCGTCCAAGAATTTTCGGGTATACAGGGGTAAATATTCTTCACTACGTCACGTTCACATGGTGGGCAACACTAAAGCTAGAACTTGTGTATGTCAGCCACAAAAACTTGTGTTTGTAGCTAGATCTCAGGAATAGTCTTCTTGTACTGTACAAATTCTGACTTAAAGGTAACCATGGGTTTACAATTAAGTCTGGGAGTTAGCCAATATGACACTCCAGTGGTATGCACTTCCTCAGGCCACGATAGCAACATGGCAATGAATTCATGTCTGATTGTTTGGAAGTTTTCATCCTTTAGTATCTTTGAAGCAAAGTCATTTAACACGATGGAATCCGAGAAAAGGCAAAGCAGATTACACTGCAGATCGTCAGGTGCTTTCACAAGCGTTGATTGAAGATCATGTCCTGCATTCATTGTTTGCCCACGTAGAATTAATGGTACCATAAGTGTGCTCAATGATGGCGGTGCTACAAACCAATATCAAACTTAAATACTTGCTGTCTTTCTCATGAAAACAAGCTGTAACTTACAGCTATCTAATTCCAATCCATGTATACGTGGTTTTCTATCATGGCAATTATTCATGGTTTTCAATATTTAAGAATGGGTTGTTCTTTAAATGTCTGTAGTCATTCAAATTTTTTGCCCCTCGGTCATTATTTTCAACTGAATAATGAATTCCTACTTCTAATATCGACATTATAGAAAATAATCATTGGTATAGAAACCAAGCGTTATGTTTTTAAGGTGACAAATAATTGTAAAGAAATGTCTGTCTAACTTTTATCTGTAAACTACTGCTAGCTTACGTATCTGTACCATTGTAGTTGTCGAGCTGTCGACACGTCTTGTCAGTCGCTCTCTGAGTTTGCTGTCGTCGTCGTTCTAATCTAAGATTGCTAAATAAATCTAGCTGTCACGCTAGTTTATTTCGTCGTCGTGAAACTTGTGTTGAGACAGCTGTCACTACTCTGACACACATCTTTGTCAAAATTTAGCTCCCTTCTCGTGGTGCTACTTTCTTCAGGATGAGCCGTTGGCTTTTGTTTGTGGGCAAAAACTCAAAGTAGCCTATCTTCTAGTATTTTCTTCCCTGTCCCCCATCGGAATTTATCTGATGAGCTCGCGAAAATCGGCATAGGTACGCCATTATCACATTTGGGCTGATTCTTCCTGTCCCTTCCGTTTCTTTATGTTACGTTCATTGCATTCAAATCTAGTACATTCAATTTTTCAAATCAACTACATGTCTTGACCGCAATGAATATACAAATTATGAATGCTGACGTGCCAATCTCAAACCTCCTCTTCTTATTTGCCCTCGACTAGTTGACATGCTCACAAATATTTCATCTCAGCTTTCAAAGTCGGGAAGAATACCACGATAGATTTTTACTGAATGTTGGATTTTTAAAGCAAAAACGAAAATTGAAACAACAGCAACTGTTCGATGATCTCCATTGCGTCTATTCATATTGAGACAGTATCACATCAAAGAACATGAAGGAAATACACATTTTTCCCCTTGTACTTATTAATTTAGTAGTGGCCCCCGCGTCCTAAAGACGCCTGAAAACTTGAGCAAAGATGCATATCCTCGTCCACGTATTTTAATAATGTTTGACCAGAGCCCTGGAAGCTTACTTAAATTGGGTGTACATGGTTTTGCCCAGTTTTGGGCTTTACTTTACTCAGTGCCGTGCTCCAGTGCATACGCTAGGTCACGTGGATGTTTTTCAACCACACTCCCGCTTAAACGTTTTTTTTTCAGTCTAATTTGGTCGAAGTTATTCCACAATACCAAGGTAGTCGGTCTACTTTGTACATGTTGGCTTGCTGCAAGTCGGATGCGGATGCAATGGCTCTTAGTTTGCCTCGTATTACGCTCCAATTTGGTCTCGTATTGCGCTCCAACTCGGTCTCGTATTGCGCTCCAACTCGTTCTCGTATTCGTCTCGTTATTCGGTCCAAATTGGTCTCGATGTGTGCTCTAAGTTGGCCGATTGGTTCACTTACAGTCACCTCATGGTTCACTTTGATTTTGTCTCGTGAACGCCCGAATTCGGCACCGATTGTAACTCCGGTTGTCTGCCTGAAACTACAACAGCAATTTGCTCGAAAGTCTTCCCTGTTGCTGTAAATACCCAGTGACTTACAACCCTCCAGAAAATATTTAAGGAACAGCCGAGTTAGCATGTATTTTATAGGGGCTCTCCATGAGATCTCGGGTCACGGGATGACCTGAACGAACTTCACAAGTGTATAACCCGTATCACGTACATTTGAATGTGAGAAATATAATGAAATAACTTTGGTTTACACATTCAGAAAATTCTTGAGGCTATAATCAGTGGATGTGAGGAGAGGATACACAGTTTTACTAAGCCTATGCTTAATACATTATGTTCATACGGACTATTGATGCCAAGTCTTGACACCGTGCAAAGTTCAAAAACCTGTCGCAATGGACTAACGGTAGTAAATTGGCTTAATTCCTCGCATTCTATTGTACATGTTACGGGTTATTTACTTGTGAAATTCGTTCAGGTCATCCCGTGACCCGAGATCTCATGGAGAGCCCCTATGAAATACATGCTGACTCTGCTGTTCCTTAAATATTTTCTGGAGAGTTTTCTTTTCATCAAGAGAAACTGTAGCTAACAATATTGATTTTGAGAGCTTACTAGAGCCCTCCAAAACATATTTCATCAAAGGGAACGTGCATATTTCTCAAAAAACGACAAAAAACTGAAACGTTGTCCTTAATTTTGTGACAAAATTTTTGAAGTCACTCCGTTTAATTCCCCACAAAATACGACTGGGTGCGGCGATTCACTTCAAACTTTGGCAATCGGACTTAGGATAGACAGCCAACATTTTGTGCGAGTTTGGTGGCTCTAGCTTGCACTGGCTTAAAGTTAGAACGAAGTTACCGAAAAATGTCCAAGGGCGTCCTTACTTTAGAATAGATACTGTACATCTGGAACTGACACTTCAACAGCACGTTTTGCAGGTCAAATCCTTCATGATATTATCACTTTCGTATCAACCTAACAACTGATAAGACCCTCAGCTTGTCGCAAAAAATGTGTTATTTCCAGTTGGTTTCTAAAGCCACACCAAGGCTAGAATTAAATGGCCACTAATTACGCATTGCGAGAAAGTTAATTCCAATCACGGATTAGAGTTTTAACGCGATATCTCTAACAGAAAGTATTTTGTATTGGTGTTATGCTCCTTTGAAGACAATTTGTTCCATAATAAGTTGACTGGTGAAGTAAAGCCGAGCGACTGAGACCCTTCGTATAACGTTGCCAGCGGTAAACCCGCTGTCTGTAGTTCACGGTAAATTTGCAGTAATTGTGGGTTCCAGCTGCCCCCTCGCCGGTCCCCTTTGACGTCAGCTCCCAGGCCTCCCCACTTCCCATCAACTTCGAGCATGCGTCGTGAAATGGCACAGGCCGACGTAAACGACGCAAAAGGATGACGTCATTCACGTTCCAGTATGTTTTCGTTGAGTTTTTGCTGAGTTATTATTACCCACTTTCGGTTTTCAATTTATTTTCGGTCACTGAGTTGCCCTCTGGAACTGGCAGTTGCAAAAGGTCCTCTTCAAGGTCAAACCCTTCATGACGATATTACTTCCGTGCCAATATGAAATTTTGTGTGACCTCCAGCTCGGTGGCCAAAATTCGTGTTTTCCACATCTCTTCTCAAAGCCGTCGCTAAAAAGCGCATTACGGTTTTTCAACTAACGATTAATTCAGAAATTCAGGTTAACCTTGACGAACAAAATTTGTCCTAAAATGACACACTTTATACAACTGTCAAATTATTACTACTAAGTTTGTTTACGATTGATGGCTAAATGCCTTCAAGATCAGGACAATTACTTTCTCTCAAATGTATGAGCATCCATCTTGCAAGCCTTTTCAAACAATGTGCTACAACTTAGCTTGTTTTACCAAAACTTGACATACCAAAAATTTAAGGAGTACAAGGTTTCCTTCGAACTTCACGTCAGAAGACTTAAACAATGTGATTATTTCCAATGTTATTTTTACGACGGAGGAAACTCGAATCCTTAAATCCAACGGCTTCACATCACTCAAGTCCCTTCAAGACACAGCCCCAGCAGAACTCTTGGTTTTGCAATCCTCGTCAAGTACAAGGACAACTTTATGTAAATGCTTGGCAGACATCCAGGCAAAGTGCAAATTTCTCCAGCCACAGGAGGACGGATGTGTTCTCACAGCATACGAACACTTAAGTGAAAATTTGGTCGGTGTCGACCGAAATAATATCTACCCAATATGTTTTTGGGAAAAGTTTCTTACACATTTCTCAAGTTCAGATATTCAAAAAGTGAGAAGTCAGAACTGGCAAGTTTTAAAATATTGTCTTTTAGTCGTGAGAAAGAAATTGCATGGAAATTCAAGCACGGAGCTCTGTGCACACCTCAACTAGCTTTCCAAATGGGACTCCAAAGCAATACGGAATGTTTTTTCCGTCCAGCGCTGAAACCAACATGGAAATGTGGGATCTAGTTGAAAACATTTGTACAAGAGCAGATCTAGCTTGGCATAGAGATTATAGATTCAAAGGACTTTCTAAAACGGCACAGAAGTTTCTTCACCACATTCTCCACGCTGCTTACACTGTTATTTTCGAGTACACTAACTACAGCATGAACACTTAAGTTTGAGTTCAAAGCCTGCCAAAGATTCAAACAAAATGTATTAAAAGTACTTTGTACCAACTTCAAGATAAGCTGCAATGATGAATTTTCTGTAATCAGTAATCAGGTTCAAAAATTACTGGGCTCCACTGAGTTTCATTTATCTAATACGCGGATACGATACAGCATCGATATCCGAGTCCTAAGCAGCTGCTAGTAGCGCTTAATTACAATTACATTGGATGCCGGAGGTTAGAGTCATCTGTAACCCGTAGCCGGGGGCATGGAAACAAAACAAATGAAACTGTGATATGTTATATAAATTGTCAATTTAATTTAATGTGAATGAATAAAGCTAACGTATAACGCGAATAAAACAAAATATTACTACTTAAAAGTAAATTAATGGCTTTATTGTTATTGTTCGCGAAGTGTTAAGCTATAGGCTTCCCTGCAGAGTGCCTGAGACTTATAGAGACGAATGAAAAGTTCATATCCAGTTGACAGGCCCAACGTGTTAACCACTGAGCACAAACCTCTTACTATTCTAAAGAACTGTGAGGCTACGTGCCTTGTGACATTGTGCTTCATATAGCAATAACCATGTCAATATTATCAAGTTTCCGTAGTTTCAGTGGAATCATACTTGTCGCATGCGGATTCTACACTACTATTTCATTACTGGACATTAGCTTGGATATGAAATTTCTTAAATATTCATACAAACAACATTCGCCAGGCCAAGAGAAGCTATCAGAAAGCAGGTTTGCTTTGCTTTATAATAATAATCCAAAAAAATTTAAATATACACTAAAGTTATATTCGACGTACTAGTTACCTTGTAGACACACCAGGCTGTAAGATTCCAAAAACAAAGATTCTGCCTGATAACTTTACGCTG
>JAQIWI010003437.1:0-10183 GCA_034698825.1 Deuterosminthurus bicinctus
ACACCTCTGATAGGCTTTGGTGCTGCTGAGACAGGGGCTTTCTTTGCTGTGGGCTTTTTCGTTGGTGATTTAGTTGTAGCGGTGGCTATGGAAGATTTATTAGTAGTAGTGGTTGTGGAAATAGTCTTTCGTTTGATGTCCCCGGTTGATGCGGCGGCTGCTGCTCCTGTTTTAGTAGTTTTGTCAGTCTTGGCAGTTTTAGATTTATGTTCAATCACACGCCGATTATTTGCTTCTTTGGCTGATTTGGGTGGTGTCTGTGGTGGTGATTCGGAGGACTTGGCTTTAACACGTCCTATAGTCGTTTCTAACTTCTTGCCCGATGATGATGGTGGTGGACTGGTTGGACTTTTCTTGGTTCCAGTGCTATCTGCAGTAGCTCTCTTGACTTTTGGAGCTTTTCCAGAGAGTCCTGTGTCTATTCTACTGGTCGCAGAGGATTTAATCTGTCTGGTAGATTTCTGAACGGGAGACTCGGACTTGGTTTTATTGCTGTCTGCATTTAGGGCTGCATTACTTCGGCTGACGGCTCGTCGAGCGACAGCTGATGAGGCTCGTTCCTTCGCGGATGATGACACGTCCTCCTTGCTCGCTTTTGAGGATGACCGATGATGAAGAACAGTTGAAGAAGATGTCTTAGAGATGCTACGAGTGGTGCTGGAATCCTTTTGCTGCTCCTCTACTTTAGAAAGTAACTGCTCCTTAGCCTCAGAAATGATTTTCTCTGACTTGATCTTACTCTTCTGAGAAGCTGCAAGAGTCTTGGCCGAGCATACGGGGTACTTGAGAAACTCCAAATGTTTTAATTTGCTCAAAGCTTCAAAAATCTTATGTTGAGGGGTACTTCCTGGGAAGAGTATACGAGTTATTGGATCCCGGGGATTTGCCGGCTGCCACACGAGCAATGCACAGATGGAAACAAGGTTGAGGATTGGAAATTGAAAGTCCTTGCTCTCCCCATGTTGCCTCGAAGACATTCTGGCAGACACGAATGATTTACAGTCGCTGTTCCATTTACTGAGAAATTCTTTGACCTCGCGGGAGTCCTTTGCAGGATTTAGAACGTATAGGTCAAGTTTCCCATGGCCAACCTTGTGGTAGAGATTGATGGGCTCTATGGTGGACTCTCGGAAGCACAGGTGAGGTTTCAGGTTAATATTTCGTAAGCTTTCTACCATTCGGTGGCCCTCATCAGTCAGGGACATGAGTAGCTTTCCGGATGCATCTTCTTTATTCTTCTCATCCTTCTTGTCCTCGCCTCCGCCACCTACTGCAGATGACGTAGATGAGGATGAAGACTTCCGATCTATCAAATTGCCGAAGAAATGTCCAATCTGAGGATAAACTTGACTCATGACTTTTCGCTGGATCACAGAGCTCAGACCGCTCACGGCATTGTTATTCACACGGGTGAGCAGAACAGCGTCCAGCCTATCAAGGTGACGAGTGAAATCCCAAAAGCAGGACTTGCGAGAGAAGCCCCCGTCGATCAGCATGTTGAAGCCATTGATACCGAATAGAGCCGCATCACCTTGTCCACCAGGGAAGACATAAAGGGTCGGGCGACTGAAGCGGATATTCCCCACAATGTCACTCGGCTCTAGAATCTCTTTCAGCGGTGAAGGTATGAGCATTTTGGAAATAAACTCTGTGAAGGCTCCTATGCCTGCATTATGAACATTGGACATTTTATCCGGTGGATTCAACTGGATTTGGCACAGCTTGGCGAACGGCTCCCGTGAGAGACGCTCCGTCGTCCACCCGTCTTCACTGGCACAGTGCATGGTCACACTAATATCACCTTTATATGCTGCCAGTATTCGCTGCACCTCCCCCTCGCTCCATAGTTCCAGACAATCACTCAGTGAAAATGTACCGTCCTGTGTAACAGTGTGTTATCATCAACAAACCAGCTCATTACCCCTCATTACCCATCCTCTCATATCTTCCAAATGCATCAAGCCCTTTCCTTGTCACATATAACTTATACGTATGTATTACTATGTGTACTTTGCCAATGGTAATGGCTTTCATCTGTTCTCAAACCATATGTCAACTATTAATCTTGAGCTTGCCATATAGCCTATGTGCTACAGTGCACCATGTTATTTCTCTCCTAATTCTTTTATGGCCTGACCATCACATCATCGGTCCACAGCTGGAAAACTGTGAGATCCTGCCTTCCGTATACATCTTATATAGCTAATGTAATATAGTAGTAACAAATGGAACTACAGTCTTTTGTATCACTTACTTGGAGAATCCAGGAGCCAGATCCTTGGAAGGTGTAGCCGGCGTGAATTATATGCCGGTGTCGGGTGAAGCTGGCCAGTAGATTTTTCATGCATTGCTGAAGTGTATTCACTTGAGAATGAATCAATACTTCAACAACCAAGTTCTCTGAAGCCCACTGGACCAATTTCTCACCTGAAAACAGCCGTTTTGTTCCATTTTATATGTTGGTAAAGGGAGATAGAGCGAGAGAGTGATCAAAGGCATGCATTACAAAGCTGTATTTGCTTTTGAGAAACAAAAGTTCCGTCAGCCAACCATGACGCCATTACTCCTTTCTCCCTTGTGCTACGGCAACTAACAATGTCTGCCATTAAAACTTTGTCCTATTTTCCATGCAATTGCACAACCATACATGCTCAAATTTAATTGTTCGTAAAAAGTCAATATATCCTTGCTGCTTATTTGTCCCTACTTTACTATTTTAATTCGAAAATTAATTTCATTTTATTTAATAAAATTACCTTTTAGCTTTTAAAACAAAATTGAATTTTAGCATGAGCAACTCACCATTTCGAGCTTCGTCTCCTTCAGGATTTGAATTGGTTAAATTTAGTAGTTCACAGTTTAAATCCACGTGGGATGCGCCCACATCCCATGATAAAAGTCCTGAAAAAGATCAAAGTGACTGTCATTAGTTGGGGTAGCAATAAAAAGTTGATAATTCCTCAAATTATCGGTCAGACTGATATTATATTTTTCCTCCCACCATGCAATATGTCGCGCTCGTCATTATGATCGTCATCGTGACATGGTTATATCGTAGCCGACAGACACAGTATGGTGATGGCTACCATGGTGGAAAATTTCCAGAAAATTCGTCGTGGCGAAGGACTGAAAAGCAATCATCTCTGTAATTCATACTGCTCGCTTCTCCCTTCACGACCAATTCCCACTTGTCATTATAATGGAAGGACTCACTTTACTAAACATTCAGTCGGCTAAAGAAAGGGAGATGGAAAATGGGTAACATGAGTAAAAATTTCTCAACGTCTTGTATACACTCCGCCCGCCGCTTGCTCCATTTCAGAAAGAAGACGGCCAAGCTCACACGTCCATAACTTTTTCAATCAAAATCGCATTCATAACATCAGTCGCTCCGTATGTTGAACACATCATCGTCGTCATAAACTTTTCCTTCCTACACACCCTCTCATCTCTCATGACTCCTCTACTGTCTTGAGTGAAACGAGAAGGCTAAGAATACTTAAGTATCAACAATAACTGAAGTTACACACGGACACACGCAAACTCAAACGCTGTTCGCACAAGCACACACACTCACACATGTATCACGTACATACGCAGAGGAGAGAAAAGTTTGGAAAACAATGAAGCACATGGATATACATAGGGGTAGCATGAGAGAGAGAGAGAGCAATGTGAGAAACTTTGTCATCGATACCCGGTGGGGTCCCATGGGAAAATTATCTGCCCGTACCAAGCTCACATATATACACACCGTGTAGCCCGTACGGTGTGGTACAATTAGCCCTAAAATCCTCCTGTCTGCCATCCATGCAACTTTATGAAGCTTCAAGGATCTGTGCTCTACTACTTTCCGAAGCAACAAACACGCATTTCCCCGTTGTTTCACACTCGTTAGAACTCGCATTGTGTACACTTAAAACCTTCCCTTCATCCCATCAGACTTGGAGTAAAGCTTTGAATTTCACCGTAACATTTCAACTGGAAGTGAACACCAATGTGCCATCAACGGTGACGTTTGTCCTCAAGAATTTTCCACACAGCCCGAATGATCACGCACGTGCAGAGTATCCAGTTGCTATGAATTCTGCTGTCATTCTTCAAGTCTTATTGTTTGCTGTTGTGGTGTCCATTAAATTGAATACTGAACACTTTCTCAGTGTGATTTAATTTCCACAAAATCCACCACAGCATGACCCAGTGCAGGAAGCAGACGATGCGAATGAGCTAGATGCCATTAAGCACAAACTGCGTGGTAATTACTGCGGAAAACATTGGACACATCCCCGAGGACTTTGCAAAGGTCATGCGTCCAGCTCTCTCCCACGAGATCCAACCCACTTTAATTTTATAACTTGTTCCTCCAGTCAAGCAAATACGAGTTATCATATCATATGTTATCTTCGATCTTATTATATGAAACATGAGACGATTTAATCAGAAAACAACCCAGAATAATAGCTCCCGTCTGTTTACAATTGTCGTGGGAAATTCAATGCTGATTTTGAGCACACATTTTGGAAATTCAATGGAGCGGAACAAGAAGAACAAGCTCGAAAATTGACACATTGTCAATGGAGCGTAGGCCATGAAGGTCATTCTCATGGTATTGATTTCTACTGGCGGATTACCATAACGATCCCTGTTCAAATTAGATGTGTTCATCTAAAATAAAATGAATTCAAAGTATGCATTTGTCTTTGGTTTTTCTGCAGAGTTCGCTATTTGTGAGCACACCACACAGCACGTATTATTGGAATGGACGGTAAATCCGGGCCCTCCGAATTTCGCTCTCTCACTCACTCACAACTTTGAAATTAGATCTCCTATAGGTTCAGTTCCAGCCCTTGTCATCATCCTTCATTGTAAAGAATGAAAACGCTGGCGTCTCTCTCTCTCTCACTATCCGAGGATATTAAGGCCTAGTTTATTAACCTAGTTTATTACGGGACGGACCAAAAATCCATTGTCTAGGCTTTTGCATATGTACGTACACAAAATTCAGATGCTCAACCTAACGCTAGCATTTCTCCAAGATTTTCAACACTGTACAAACGTCATAGAGATTACACTGGAATGTGTGAAGTCATGCATTTTTTAAGTACTACGATAAATTCTACATCCAATCTTTGGAGAAAGAAATAGAGTTAAAGATATAAGGCATGGAAATTACGGATTCCGTGGGAAAGGAGTGGAGAAAGGTAAGAAACCTTGAAGATTTTATGAAAGAGGGACACGAATAGCTCGCGGTTAGCCTTACGTATATGTACCTGCATGTGTATACAACATGCATTCTTGTGTAGTGGCAGAATTAATGAAAAGGTGAGTGACGGAGACCGGAACCGGTGTGTGTGCGGCTGCTGTAATGTTTGCACGGTTTGTGCATCCGCGTCTGTGCAAACATTCTAATATGCAGCACTGGAGGGCTAGGCCAGTATAACCTAAATTCTTCACAATGGAAAAGCAGGGGATCAAAATGATTTTCTTACACATACACACAAACACACACATTACCACAATCCATAAAGGATCCTCAACCTAGTTTCTCCCATGGTGATTAGGTCGAATGGAGAAAAGGTAGAGAGAGAGAGAGATAAAGAAGGATGGAGAAAGTAATTTGTCAATCGATTTGTTTGAATTCAGCATGAAGCCAGTCGTGAGCCACCACCATGGCCTTTCTGTCTGCACTTTTTCACACACGCACACATCATATAATAATAACACGCTAAATAGAAAAGCAGATAGATGGTAGACACATGTGTGTCCTGTGTAGGGCAGCTGAATAAATATTTGAAATTATATTACATTTTTTGCACTAAAAATCCACTTGTGTCTTACGAGTGACTATGATGGCTTTCCCTGTGTGATATGGTTTCGCATATGCTCACTCGTTTCCTACGGTTTCATTTAAACAGATAAAGGCGGTAGGGCGTCTCTTCTTCTTTCTCTCTCTTTCTCTGTGATACATGCTGTGTGGTCTCACCCAGTTGTACACTTAGTAGACGAACCGTCAAATTCAATTACATGTTTAACCGGTCTAAAAATAATCGCATGTCGTGCCTCCCTTGTGGGAGACAAACAGGAGGAGCAGGAGGAGACGACGGAATGATTTCCCTGACAAATTTAGTATTATTTTCCCCGTCACAAACAGGTGCATCTCATGAGGAAAAGAGACGTAAAGTGAAAGAGAGTCATCATCAACTTGACTTTCTACATGGCTAAATGGTAACCATGTACATGTTAAATCATGTCTCTCTCTATGTGTACATTCATCTTGGCTCATCCACCTTTCATGTAAGTATTAACATTGTGGAAAATGGAGCCGAGCCGAGGACGGAGGAAAGATATACTCTGGCTCTGCCTGGACGGATTTGAATGACGGCAGCAGGGAGTCATTTAATTCATGTGAATGAACATGTCTTCCCCGCTTTACATTTCCACTGTTGACTCAACGTGTACGTGTGTGTGCCTGAGTCAGGAGAGAAGTGACTCTTAAATTTTGCAGGCCATTATATGCGAAATTCATTTGTGAATAAAAGAAGAAATGTAGCTAATGTGGAGGGTTGATTTGAAGAATATAAAGTTATGCATCTGCAATGCGGTATGAAAGCCTCCCTTTATGTTTTCCTTCGCGTTCCTTCCTCTCTTTCTCTCTCACTCTTTCCCTGTAGAATATTCATTACGACGTCTAACTCTTATTTCCTTGCTTGACCGTACGCATACACACAAAAGTCAGGTAATAATAACCCAGGGGTGTCCGGACACGGTCAACTTTTCCAAGTGTTATTACACTGACCAACATTCCATGCGGGTCTAGTTGGAATAGTTAAAACACTTTAACGACACTTGATGTAACTTCCGCATAGGGCAGACTTTATTATGTCCACTTGTCATCACATAGGTAAAAATGCAAATGGTGCCATATGGGTCGGAGAGGTAGCACGTGGATGGGGAGTAGCCTATGCTGCTACTAATAACAGCAACATACACGCGGTTCCATGATTAGTCCTCAAGATGAACAAGTCACGGTGGATTTCAGTGAGAAGCTAAAGATGACAATCTGCCGAGCTGAGCCGACGTGAGATCAAGGGAGACACGTCATCACTACCGTGTAGTATTTTTGTGCATGGCAATAATCATCCTGTTGTTAGCATGTTCTGCATCATAAGGAGGGGATTTAGGAGAAGGAAGAAGAGGAGAAGAAAAAGTAGTTCTAAAAATGGAAGTTGTGCAGGCCTATTTATAAAAGCCCCTCTCATTTCTTCCACTTAAACACACACACAGACTTACACTTCTCTGTGTCGCAGTTGAGCTTGCGTGTGCAGTTGATGAGTGTGTATGCAGTTGAGCTTAGTAAATTGTGTGTGGGTGTGTGTGGTACGTCAGGCTAAAGTATTCGTGTGTATGTCATTGTAAATTTACGTGTGAGTTGGTGTGTAGAAGAGCCAAATCCGGATGCAATCAAATGCTAAGCAGAGCACCAGGGTTTCCCGTTGTCGATGGGAATTTTAGGCCGCAGTGTAGTAGACTATAGCACTTGCGCATCCACTAAACCTCAACAGCATCTTGATTGCCTCCCGAAAGTCACGGACGTGCACACAAACAGACATTACTAGACTTAGATGGGCACTTTTGCGAGGATAAATAAATGGGACTTTTCTATGTCTTTGCTCACACAAACGAACTACACACATCCCCTACACATGAGATGACAAGTCCGAAGACGAAAAGTTTGGATTAATGAGCTTGTTATGACAAAACTCGTTAATTACCCCTTTTCAAATGTCAATAGCTATATAATGACTTCGTCCACCCTCTATCTCAATGACATTTCCTATGTGAGCAAACCGGAATAAACTCCTTTGAAGAGGCGACAGCAGTATTACAACTACACTGGGAAATCAACTCTAATGAGTTGGGCTGGCTAATTTGTAGAGTTTAAGTTTTACAGAGTATAGCTTGCGCGCGCGTGTGAAGAGGACACAATAAATAAATTGATTAACCACAGGCTGTTTCCCCTTGAAAAATTCTGTCTGCAAAGTTTTCTTCTTCGTCTTCATATACTCGATCCTCCTCCTCTTCATCCTTCCCCTCCTTTACAATCTCTCGCTTTTTCAAGGGAATTCTAAATGAGCAAATTATTGATCCAGAAGAATTAGAGCAGTCGAACTCTCTTTAGCTGTATATTGAACAATAGAATCCCCATGACATTTTCCATCTTAATGTGACTAGAGATTGCCACATTAAATGCAAAAGTAGCTTTCCCCTCTTCTCCATTCCAACAGCCTCTCGCGGGTAATGTAATGTCCATGGGAATGTAGTCTAATTACTAAACAACAACTGTACCCACACCTATATACAGCTATGAGCATGCTGCTAAAGCCTCAAACTGCAGTCCTTAGAGTGTTGAGAAATGCCCAAAGGAATTTTCCTCTCACATCCAAAGGAAACGAGAGGGAAAATCTCCTTTTTATTCATGAAGCCATTACGAGGAGACGGGAAAAGAACGATAAGGAAATCACTGAGCGAAATTACTCCCATGTTTTTTTCATAAACAAATAAACACACAAACCCATACAAACAATAAACTCCCGTACAAAAAGATGAAGAATTTTGGTAAAACGTTAAAATAGTTGGGCGCGAGTGGTAAAATCAGGGCAAGGGCTTTTAAATGACATCTCCAATGCTGACATGCAGCCTTGCTCGAGTACAGCACAGCTTATCGAGTTGAGGGAACATGCAAAACGAGTATTTTATCTACATCTCCTACTATAATACACAGTGGATTTTTACGGTGCACATATATAGAGGAAAAGTCCCGGCTGACTTTCCAGTCTATTGGACCACCCTCGTCTCTATTTATGAATATGTGAGTGCGTGTGTGAAGGCGACTGTGTGTAAATTTATTGAGGTTGGCACGTGTGTTTGCTCATATCATGTGAATTCTCGAGGACTTTTTACGTCCAGATGGACCACATTAAACTGCTAGACTTTCCATACCCGCCTCTACATTGTCCCGTCATGTTAACATATGACAGGTCTTTCGTCCTCTGAAAGCTCGCCGAGCGTGATTTGCGCAAGCAAGCTTAAATTTAGATTTAATATGAAATTGTCACAATTGAATTTACACTGTCTACTCTTTACTACTACTATCTACTTTTCTGTACGGACGAGCAAGAGAGAGGTGGTGAAAAGTGTGGATTTTTTACGTGTGTAAAGTCATGTACATGGGATGTATGTGTGTGTCTGTCTATCCCTCTCCAGTGAATTGCCTTCCGTGTGCGCCATTTCATGGAAAGGAGAGCAAAAGAGAGAGAGGGTTGAAGAAATGCCGTATTTGCAGAGAAACCGGGTTGCCGGGTGAACAAATGCCGGAGTGTTAGAGAGAGAGAGAGAGCTAGGATGGATCGATAACCTAGTCTTTCTGAGTATATCTATATATGGTGTATATACACATACATGACGGGTTGTGCCCATGGTTGTTGCCGTAAAATTTGTACCAAGTTGTGAGTCCTGTCTTTCAGTTCCTTCTTCATGCTTGTGCATAACTGAATAGCCGGCTCCCTCTCTCTATTTCCATCAAACAGATTTTCTCCGATACAGTCGGACACAATGTCCCTTCCGCCGTTACTACCCATTCCTGGTACCATTTGAAATTGTAACCTTGGCTGGATAGTTACGAGTCCTTAACACACACTCTGCTCCTCATGCCCTCCTCCCCCCCCTGGTCAATTCCATCAGCCTGATATGATGAGGGCATAATGCGGGAAATCTACTTGTATGGCATAAATAAAGACAAACATACGGTCCCTTCCACCATCACCATTTCTGTCCACTCCAGAGAGAAAGGACATTAGATTTTATCCCCACTCTTCTTTGTTTCATACAAGGACAAAGTCCAGATTTTTGTGGGAAAAGAAAGTACAGAGTTGGATAAACAAGGCGGAAATAAATTACCTTTGTTCAGTCTCTGTAAGATGATCTCACGATCCTCCTCGGAATGGGGCTCAGCCAGGACAATGAGCAAGTAGGAGCCTGTCAAAGGTGACAAGGTTCCTTTCTCCATCACCTCACCACTACTTGCTTCCCCGTCTCCTATCACATCCCCACCTCGGAGTTCTTCCCCCTCCATGATTATTTTATGTTAGAATCACAATATTTTCCAAACAAGTTTATACTATTT
>JAQIWI010003438.1:0-10181 GCA_034698825.1 Deuterosminthurus bicinctus
TTGAATTTCTCAGCCAATTGTTGACCGATTTTAATGGGGGCTTGGTCAAAAAATTTCCCCAAGATTCTAGTTTCAGAATTGGCAATCAAAAGTGTCATAGCTTTAGTATGTCGGGAGTTATTCACAATTGTAAGTGTATACCTTAAGTTGGGCCACCTTGTATAAAGTTGAATGACTTATTTAGTAATTTTATTATTTCCTTACAAGGACTTGTGATGGCTCGTCGGAGGGATCTATCACGTTGGAAACCAGTTCTCAAGTCTTGGTTCTTCTGCGCATGAAATCAGTAGAAGCAACAAGGTCAAAATTGCGGGTCTCATGGACACATCATGACGTTCCAATAAAACAAAATGTGGACGGAATTGTTGCTGGAACAGACACAAGCGTTTTCGTAATTCCGTTCAGTTCTATGAAATCTAAACCAGTTCCCTCGGGATCGCCCGTAAACCGTATTTATGGGCTGACGTTTGACTGGAACTCCCAAAAGATTTATTTTTTAAAACGTAATGTTGGGATAATACGATCTAATTTGGATGGAAGCGAGTCCAAGATTCTTGTATCAGGTACAACAATGTTACAACTCATACTGTTTTAACGAAACTGTATTTGAAATTTTCTGTGATTCAAAAAATTTAGATTCGTCGGCAACTCTTTATGGAATTACGCTAGAACCTACCAGTGGGAACCTGTACTACGGCATTCGAACAAGTAGAACCATCAGAGTGTGTAATAATGTTGTGACCAAATGCTCAACGATTGTCACCAGTAGCGACTTATCCGCGGTCTGGGACTTAGCAGTTCATCGGTCTAAAGGGTACGGTCCTTCATGTGAGACTTCTAACATGGGATGAATTTTGATTGTCGCAATTGACTTCAGGCTTCTCTTCTGGTCCATTTCGGGTAAAAAAGTAGTCCGAGCAAACTTGGATGGCTCGAACGCAACAGTTATACTGCAAAGGAATAATGTGCGGGGAATCGACGTGGACGAGCAAGAGGACCGACTGTATTGGGCCTTTTCCGGGGGAGTAGGAAGTTGTGACCTGAGTGGACAACGCATTCGAGAACTGCCAAATGGGTCCGGGAGAGTTTTTGATGTTGCTATCGAAAAGGACAAAGTTTACTACGGCACCTGGGATACACATGCCGTCCATGTTATCTTAAAATCAGGCACAAACTCAAGACTGGTCGCAAATTTTACGAATGATGTGAATTACATCGCCCTTTTTGGCACGCGAGCTTCCAACAATCCTCCGAACCCTTGTCATGAAGCCAATTGTGCTCATTTGTGTGTTTTAGTCACTCGTTGGTCATATCGATGTACATGTCCGGACGCTCAGGTGTTGAATGCAGACGGGAAAACGTGCACGATTTAATGTTTCCAATATTCCAATTGGCCTGGTTGACATGGGATTTTGTAGTATCGATTGTGGGAGCGTTCAGATATTACGTCACTAAAAGGGTCGGTGGGTCAGGTCTCAAATTGATGACGTAGTAGATGGGTCACTTTTTGGAATGATGACGTAATATTCGAAAGTGGCAAAATATGTGGAGGCTAGACATCCTTGCGTATCCTTGCTACCTTGATATTACGTAATCATATGGTGGGTCAGTCAGCATATGATTACTTGTGATGATATGGTGGATGGGTCACCAAGAATTTCGCGAAATTTTGATGAAGTAATATATGAACGCTCCCCTGTTTAGAAAATTTTAGGTAAACCCTGACCCATCGGCCGTTTTCAATACGGCTTGCTGCTTTACCTTCAGAGGTCACCAAACTTAGCGTAATTTACTTTTATTCACGTGTGTTTGAGTTTTCAAAGTTAACGTGTTTGTAGTGACATTAAATAAAATTCAAAATTTAATCATGACATTGGTTGTCCCTGATTGCATTGGAACAAATGTACGACACAAAATAGCATGTAAACTTTATTTTCCTTGATACGTATTACGTATCATTCACACACAAAGACTTCATTAATTCAACTTCCAAGTAAGTAACTGTAGAAAGTTGTTCAACCGAGAACACGCACAAAGTTGGATTTGCAACAAGTAAATCAATCAGAGTGTGTAAGAATGATGCGAGCAAATGCTCAATGATTGCCAACAGTAGCGACTTGTCTGATGTCCGCGATTTTGCAGTCCATCGGTCGAAAGAGTGCGGACCTTCACGTGAATTTTTTATACTTTACTGAATTTATTGTTGTTAGAATTGTTTGCAGGCTTCTCTTCTGGTACAATCATAACCAAACTGTAGTCCGAGCCAACTTGGATGGCTCCAACGCAACAGTTTTACTGCAAAAGCCATTGTGGGGACTAGACGTGGACGAGCTGGAGGAACGAATTTATTGGGGATCCTACGCGGGACTAAGAAGTTGTGATCTGAATAGACATTAAGATACTCCCCAATGTGAACAGCTAATGATGTAGCTATGAATGACGACAGAATTAACTATACAAATTATTATACCAACTATATCCATGTCATCTCAAAGTCAGATACGAATTCTACATTGGTCGCACATTTGCGGAATCATGTCTATTACATCGAGCTTTTCGGCACGCGAGTTTCCAACCAACCAGCAAATCCTTGCGAAAAATCAAACTGCTCATTTGTGTGTTGGTAACTCGTTGGTCATATCGTTGCTTCTACCCAAAGAATCAGAAACTTAATGTTGACGGTAAAACATGCACTTTTTGATTTATTCAGTTAATCTGCTGCACACTGGATCCACGACAATGGCATTTTAATTTAAGTACCTAATTGAATGTAATAAGCTCATGATAAACTCACAAAACACTAAATAATTCATATATTTTGAGGGAAGCATTCTCAGCCGTCTGAAGCAGATGTTCAATAATAATCTGCAAAGGGTAGCGTTCTTTTAGAGAGAAGAATGCAGATAAGAGCAGGGAAATTCCGAAACACACAAACACTGCCTTCAAGTCCTCTAGAATCACTCCACTGCTAGAGGCTCCGTCATCCACCAATTTGCCCGAGATGGCTGCAAGGTTGGATTTTCTTACCCATTCTCTCGGAATATTGACTTCAGTGGTCGTCAAGAACCTCTGAAAATAATCATTGACATAAGAAGCATCCCGACCATGATTCCAATAACTCCATATTCCACTTTCAAAGAGTATACCCAAGGCTTTTCGGAATTTGAAAGCTAGGGAATTGGTTTGCACAGACATCAGTGCCCTCGTAGTGAAAAAGGGAAGATTGCCTCCACGCAGCACACGTAATTTGTCGCTATGCAACGTGCACCTTTTGCCTACATAAGCCAACAACATTTGTGATCCATTTTTGTTGTTTGAAGGAATCAACTGGGCACTTTGGCTGTCTTGAACGTAAGTCAGGGTCTTTCCGAATCGTTCCAAGAGCGTTATAAGGGAGCCATTGGTCTCACCATAAACTTCCAAGTAGTCTTGAATGTTACTGTGATAAAAAGGGGCTGATACTCCACTATATATAATCTCAGCAGCTGTCATAGACTCGAGCTATAGTTCCTTGAAGGTCTTTGTGAATGATTTGGTGGAGTTGTTGTATTTAGGCTTCTTCCAACTTTTTAACTTTAAAAAGGACGGAACATACCGTAGAGCCTGCGCAAATCCAATCATATTCACTTCGTGTTCATCCAAAATCAGGAGATACACTGTTGGTGCACAAGTTTCAACGAACCTTGAGAAGATACTCCTAGTATCTATCGACAAGAACTCCACGTGGTCCATGAAAATTAGTACGTAGTTGAATGGAATATTGTACGACAAGATGACGTCGTAAAATCTCCCAAGAATGCTCAGATTTCTATAAACTGTTGAAGTTCTTACAGGAGCATATAAGTTTAGAAGAATACCTGTGTACCTTGTGAACAGAGGATGCGGCTTCAATTTTTTAAAGCGTGGGTTTACAGCAGAACGATTTCTTTTATCCTTATAGTTGTCTACGACCACGGCGCAGTTCATGTTTTCCGAATAAAACAAAAAGTATTTAGTATTAAGTATTTATTATTGCACGTAGACAGTGCAGTTAAGAAACGATGACAGTAGCTCTATTGTGGTTGCTGACAAACTCTTCATCTCTTCATCAGAACCGAGAGTGATTGAGTCGCACAGACATGTGTTGACAAGGAGTCCGAAAATGAGAACAATTAAAGTGACTTGCATGCTGCTGACTTGGCAGTAAAGACGCCCTTATGCCTGAAAATCGTTCTGCAGAATTTTGGTAGAAGAGCAGTTTAATCTAGCGACTGATGAAGCAAAAGTTATCGTTCACCGTGCTGTTGTTCATGTCATGACGTGGATATGTGAGAAAATGAAAAAATAATATAATTTAAATTGATTACAGTTGAACAACAACTTAACCTGAGGTGGTTTTAGACTCACATGGCAGAGATAGGAAAAATAAAATTGAACTGTTATCGCCAAGAGTGCGTGATTGATGAATTTTCCTTTATTAAACTTGTATAACGCCAGACTTGTAAATTCATGATATTGATGTGATATGTGTTTTGCTTTCTGGTGGTTAGCATTAGAACTTACATTAGAGAATGACAAGAAATAAATCTCACTTTTTTTATCAACAAATTATCTCGGACTTTGAATTTTTAGGGTAAATATGTGGCAGCATTCATACTGTTCGCACATTGTCAGCTTTCTGATTGAATTCAAACAAAAGGGCTTTTCATTCAATGATTCATGTAGTCAAGTAAGCAATGATGGGTAATCCTGGAAAAAAAATTCAAGAACTTCGAATATTCTGCAATCCACGATAATCAAAATCCTAATTCCATTCCACCTTTTAGCCACAAAAAACCATATCCTAAAACCAAATCCACCTTCCCTGGCTCCTGCATTCCAACTGTCCTAAAATGTACAATAATCCATACAAAAATTGTGTGATCAATTTCTTGCCTAAGTATAGCCAACCTACTAAAAATCTCCATGAAAAATGTGCTTTTTGCTGAAAACTATACATTTACACGAATCAATTCACGCAGTTTTTTAAAGCAATAAAGAAACTTTTACAATAATTACAGAGAATTTTGAGTTTGAAGAAATCCAGCGTAAACTCCACGCGGCAGCGCTGAATTTTTACCCTTAAACAATATTCCACAAGGTTAAAATAAATATTCTGAGGCCTTCAGCAAGTATGCGTGCTCGCCAAGTTGAATGCAAGAATGGAAATGCTGAACGTTTCTTTCAGTTACTTGGTCACGGAATCCAAAATCCAGAAAAATTTGGCCAATAACTTGGATAGCACATCATCACATCGTTTTCAACAAAACAACGGTTGTAAGGCTGTCACATGCAGCCTAGAACATTACTTAATTAGGGAAAAGTTTACTTATTATTCCATTTATTGATCAACTCACAAGCAACACTCAGATTACTATGGTAGATAAGACTGGGTGCACTCTACGACACGACAAAACTTCAAGATGGATTAATGCTTTGATAATGGTCGATACAATCATGGGCATCCTTCTCCTACGGACTACGGACTGAAGAGCATCTTATTATGGAATCAATTCTTTGTAAATACACGGAGCCTACACAATCGCTTGCATTAATTAATTTCTCATGTGGATCGCCTTTAGGTACTTGAAATTTTATATGTTAAGCGCCATAAGAGAAATGCATTTTTGCATTTTACGAAACTGGAATTTACTATACGTTCCTTCCTGTAGCTCATTAAGTTTCCCAAGTGAAAAATTCTATCACACAAGCGCAGCCCAGGGACAAAGTCGGTTATGCGACGGTTTGCAGATGTGTCTGTTGGTCGAGCAACTGTTTACCGTCTAACAGTTAGCCGACACCTGTTTATCGAAAACACAAATGGCCGAACGACAGTTAGCCAACGAGTATTGACCGACACCAATTGGCCAAGTCCTTTTGACCGACGAATGTTGACCGTCACCAGTTGACCTAGCCCTGTTGACCGACGACCGTTAACCGCCAACAAAAACCAGACGACAGTTTACCGACAAACCGTCATCGCAGGATCATAAGCTGGGACGTTTTTCTCAGTAAATCTTGATACTATACGGGTGCAAAGATTTGTAGTCTCCTGATTGGGCACCAGGGACTCTAGCTTTTTGCCAAAACCTCGAAGTTTTTACTTCTGTAAGATGTTCAAAGGCATATAGTTTCGTCTTCCCAGTGAAATGGAGAGGGGGTGAAAATTATTGAAAATTCACGTCAAAGAAATCTTGGAAACTGTGTGAGCTTGGATCATCTGTAAGTTTCCATATAAGAGGATACCTCTGCGTAGGCATCCGTAACTAGGCATTATTTCATTTTATCTACTTGCATTACTGCTGAAGCATGCTGCAGAAATAAAATTTGAGGTTATGAGGAAAAGGTAGACTGCCTGATACTCAAGCGGGACACCAGATATGATACTGTTTTGCTTTAAGATTTACTTAGAAAAATGCCAAGACCAATCTGCAGTTAAGAACTTGAAAATTCTTCCATTGGGCTTGACTGCAAGAGAGGTCTGATTATATTTGGGTGTCGGTAAACTGACGTCGGGTTTTTGTTGGCCGTTAACGGTGGTCGGCCAATTGGACTAGGTCAACTGGTGGCGGTCAACAGTCGTCGGTCAAAAGGGCTTGGCCAATTGCTGTCAATCAATAGTCGTTGGCTAACTGTCGTTCGGCCATTTGTGATTTCGATTAACAGGCGTCGGCTAACTGTTAGACGGTAAACAGTTGCTCGACCAACAGACAATTCTGCAAACTGTTACACAATCACAAAGTCAACAGCAGTTCCCGAGAAGTTGGCACTTACAGTTATACATCTGTCCTAATTTCTAGATAAGCAGACTTTTAGTGAGAAGAGCATCGAGATTAGACAGCCTCACACAAAGAAGAGCATTCATTCAACATTGCTTAACCCACCCTATCAATTTGATGAATATTGCATGCAAGAGCAAACTATGTCGCGTCCAGTGAGTCATTACGTGGCAGATCCACACCCGACATTCTTTCATTTGCTCTCTTGGTTGCTTGCTTTTTTTATTAAATGACTTGAATCTGCTGCTCTTGATCGAAGGAATTACAAAAATGATCTCATGAAACTGATTAAGAAGTTTTAAAAATAGCAAAAATCAACTATGATTGAGTGTCACAGATTACTCAGCAACGAATGCAAACTAGATAAAAGATATTGTTAACTTTGTAAACATCTGTAAGGCTGCTCCAAGTTGTTTATCAAGTGTGACCTTGAGTTGCTAATTTTATTAAAAGATTTCTAACCCTTTACAGTGAGACATTCCAGTTGCAACGGATGAGAGACTGGACAGTGCCAGAGCAAAGACCTCTCAATGTGCATCTAAATCATATAAACACTTGACTCGTCTCAACTGAATGAACCCAACTAATGGCCTTGATGCAATTAGTTTGATTAGAATGATTTTCTCAGGAAAAAGATGCTAAAAGAAACACTAGCACAGCCCAGTGAGGAAGACAACAAAAATTCCCGAGAAATTGTCACTGAAAGCTAAATCAGTCTGATGTGAAGATAACAAGACTTAGAGAGGAAAGCTTCAAGGTTACAGACTGTCGCTCTCACACACAGAGGAGCGTTCATTCCACTTTGATGAAGAACATTCAGATTACAACTTTATTGCAGTGAGTCATCGTGTGGCGAAATTTAAGTCGCAGAGGTTAATCTCGCTTCCTGCTGTAAGACAACATTAAGCAGTGTCACAGATGTCCACAGTTCCCATGAATTTGTATGTAGCTTTGATTTCATGCTATGGAATCCAATGACGCACACTAGCAGATTTGTGTTGCTTGAAAGCCTTTCATCCTAAGCTCATGAGCTCAATGGAATAACTTCTCTGCTCAAGAGAAGTCGAGTGAGATTTTAAAGAGCAAACAAGCCAGTTGTGTCACATCTCTAAGCGTTGCAGCTCACTAAAGAGTTGCAAAAATCTGCCACAATGTCTCTTGCACTATTGTCGTTGAGTGTGTTGGTGGTTCTAAGCAACTTTATGCTGGAAAATGTGGAAGGGCAGGATAGCTCCACCGTGTTTCAAGCACTGCAGACTTTAACCAAAGCAGTGGAACGCCTTGAGGCGAAAATTCACTTGCAAACGACTTCTATGAATAATATTGAGGCCAAGGTTGAAATTCAAGCGAATAAGTTGAGTAGGGTGGAAGCTTTGCTGACCGACTCGGCGACCAAGGAAGTAACGCAGGCGAATCTTTTGAACAACTTAGGCACAGAAATAGATATGCAAGCAGCAATCTTAAGGGGCTTGAAAGCCGAATCAAAAGTGCAGAACGATTCTCTGAACAACTTAACAGCAATGCAAGTGAATTTGTTGAGCATTGTTGAAGAAAAATTCAGTTTGTTAGGAAATCTGGTAAATAATGTGATAAATGAAGACCAAACGCAAGCAACTTTATTAAACAATCTTGGCACCAAAGTGGATACACAGGCAGCCTTGCTCACCAGCTTGAATGCAAATGTAACCATGCAAGCCACGTCGTTAAGTTACTTGGAGGCGGAATCAAAATTGCAGAAGCAATCGCTTAACAACTTACAGAGCACAGGAGCCAGTCTAACAAATTTGTTGAGTAACTTAGAAACCAAAGCGGATATGCAAGCAACCTTGTTAAACCATTTACAAGCCCAATCAGATGTGCAAGGAACTTTGCTCAACAATTTGGTGGCCGAAGTTGAATGGCATGAGCCAGTTGCACAGTTCCAAACCAATCGAACGGTTGTTGCAGTACAAGGCGATGATGTCGAGATGTGGTGCGTCGTTCGTGGGACGTAAGTTACGCTCACTTGGTTGAAGTCATTTCGTTTTTTAAGTTCAAAGATGAATTTGTGTTATAAAATCTTTGCGTAAAAAAATTCCAGACCGTTACCTGAGGTCAGATGGACAAGAGAAAATGGTACACTGGAGTCTAACCGAGTGGCGATTGAGAACAATGGAAAGGTTTTGCGAATCAAGAACGCGCGATTGAGTGATGACGGTTCTTACGTCTGTGTTGCTGCCAATGGCGTAGGAACTCCGGCAACTCATTCGGTACGCCTCGTAGTGTACGGTAAGTGAGCTTAAAGTTTGGATAGTTTTGTCGCACTGATACGAATGCTGAAAAGCAGCAGTATAGGAAATTGAACAACCCAGACTTTTTGATATTGACACTTTCTCAGGTGAAGCGGATCAATGCAGCAGAATCATAAAGTCAGACAGCGGAAGTCTTTCAATAAAAACTTTGAGCACTAGCTGTCTTTGGGTCATCAATCTGCAGAACACAACCGGCTTTCGGCTAGAGTTGGATCCCCTTATGATGAAGCCCATCTTTGCCATTCCCGAACAAAGTCGCTCCAACTCCAATGTTCAATCTATTCAGTAATCTTGATTAAATTTTTGTTGCATTCCTGACGTAAATTTTCTATGAAAACTGATATCAACTTTCAGATTAAGTGGTTCCAAAAACGCCTCCCACGAGTTTGATGGAAAAAGCCTGGCGATTGTGGTGCCACCTGGACATGAGAGGACGACTCTCAGCTGGACAGGATTGGATTTGGATGGTTCTGGAGTTTCTTCCAGTACAAAACTTGAAGAAGAGATGGAAGGGATGTTGGAATGGGAAAGCAGGGGAGATGGAATTGACAATCTATTTTGGGTGTTTGATCATGAATTTACTCCAGAACTCAACTGGACGCTGAACACTGCATCCACAGCAAGTGACCATGAGAGTTCTTGTGAAAGTATTTCTTTCTCCGTCTTACAAATCAGACGAGATGGGAATATCAGCAGCGTCCAAAGGTATAATTGTGTTTTCATGCCTAAATAAGTGCAACATTACTGAACTACTTCATTGCGTAGTTGTATACATTTGGATGATTTAATAGTTTTATTATTTATTAACAAGGACTTGTGATGGCTCGTCGAAAGGATCTCTCAAGTTGGAAATTAGTTCTCGTGTCTTGGTTCTTCTGCACATTAAATCCGTAGAAGCTGCAAGGTCTAAATTGCATGTCTCATGGACACACCATGACAAACCATTCAAGAAACATATGGGCGGAATCGCTGCTGGAACAGAGGGCGGGGGAGCTTTTATTATCCCTTTTAATTCGACACAATCAAAAACTGTTTCCTCCAATAAGATTTACGGACTGGCCTTTGACTGGAACTCACTCAAAATTTGGTATTT
>JAQIWI010003439.1:0-10178 GCA_034698825.1 Deuterosminthurus bicinctus
ATCCGCCCTTCAAAAGTCATATTGGAATCTTGTGTTAAGGAGATAATAGGAAAGTGCTTGTGAATTTTCTCTCCAAGTTTTCTCAGTTAAATTGATTACAGCTTATTTGACAAGTTGACTGCTCGCATTGTTGGCGTTTTAAAGCCGTTAGAATCGAATGGTGAAAGAAATCATCTCAGCCTTCTGGCTCTTTTCGTTGAGTGACACTGCAAGTGTAATTTTGCCTTGACAAAAAAAAGACCAACCAAAACGCTTTTGCAGTGTACTGTTCATTCCAATGACAACAGCGGTGAAGTTATAGGATCGCAGTGAGTGAGTACTCAAAGATCCACTACTTGATTAGTTTGTCTGTGTGTTTTAAATTATAATTTGGAGGAAGAAAAAATGCCAAATATTTTTAAACGAGGTGGAAAAAAGAAAGTGAAGAGCAGCGGTGGAGGTAGGAAGTATTACAGTTCATCATCATCAGTAAAATCATCACACCACGGTCATCACCATCGAAGAAGGAGGGTAATAATATCATTGAGCTCATTATTCTCTTTGAACCAGATGTGTTCCTCTGCCTTTTTCTCTCTCCTCCAACCCTTTCTCGTCCATTTGGCCCTCTTTTCTTCTTCGTGTAGTCAAGGCGTCATTCCTGAGTAGAATTATATAGTGTGAGGGTATACTATGAAGAAGTGCGAGTAACTCATTTAAAGTCCCTTCCTTCACTCATCTCCCTTGTTTCCCTTAAGTTAAGAATTTGTGTGCGTGTGATTGAGTTGGTCTGTAAGAAACTGTTGATTGAGTCTATAGTGCGTTCAGAATGGAAATGTTTCCTGGGTACTTGAGAGCGTTTCCTCTTTGATTCTTCTTCATGCTTTTAACATGGCATGATACTATGGCTGATGAGCGTGTAATGTATGGGAGAAGTCTCGCACTCCATGAAGCAATGAAAACAAATAGGAGCTAATCTGGGAGAGAAAGAAGGGTGAGGGAGAAGCCGTTGTTGATGGTCTGGCTCTGGTTATTTTGTTATGAGTCTCCCTGCATCGTCTTCTTGTTGCTGGTGGTGGCAAGGAAGCAGAGAGGAAAAAAAAAGGAGAATTATTATTGGGATCCAATGTGAGCCCTTTTCTAGTCCTCACTACTTACTGGTTCCCTTCGACTGACTTCTCCTTTTTTTTTAACTCACATATGATAATGATTTTTAACATCCCTCTCAGGTATTTGGATACCTGGAGGGCTACATACACACTCTGGGCTGTAACTACACACCCGCACCACACCACACACATGCATCTTATATATGAGGAGTGAAAGACCAGCAGTTTTTGTTCGCGCACAATTTTCACAGCCCTTATTTTATGTCTGTGCTATAGCTATGGCACTGCTGTTGTTACTACCACTATACTACAGCTCTTTCATCTCATCTCAAGACCACTTATCTCGTTGATGCTGGATTGAGCGTGAGGCTTGCTCTAAGCCTCTCATCTTCATCTGCTGTACGTAGCACTTGCTCACCGCGACTTGTCTTTATCATGTTGTGGGCCTTACATCTGAGCAATTCTCTCACTCGGTCGTGCATACGTACGTAGATTATTACAATCAGGTGCAAGCAGATGCAACTTGAAACTGCCACCACCATGACTACTTGTATTCAAAAATTCTCTCTTTATTCTTTAAAGTCAAATGGGTTTTTTTTCTTGAGCATCGTCATCACACTCACGGTCGCCGTTGAGCATCACTCATCGCCTTGTGCACTCACAAACGAACGGGCAGATCTTTTTTAACGTTTCTCTTATTCTCCTTGCCTTTCCCTCGTGTAATATTGAGGTATTGTTTGTGTGTGATTCTTGTTGTTGGTTCTGTATTTGAGAAAATCATGTTAAAATCCCCTGTTTCTCGTCTTACTGAAGTAAGTCCCCCCTTTAGAACGAATGCTGGATGCATACTAACTGGGTGAGCGTGTGTTTGTAAAGTGAGTGAGTGTGTGTGAGAGAAAAGTTCCACCCCGCAGGGTTGATTCCTTCTTGTCCGGCAATATATACACAGACTCACTTACCAACTGCTTGCTTGCTTACTTGTTCAGATGCTCAAGCATTACTATATGAGTAGAGGTTAGAGAAGAATGTCAGTTTGTTAGTAGTAAGAAAGAAAGAAGTAACCTGTTGTTCTGGTATGCAAGGTTAAGGTTTTCTTTCCTATACAACTCCCGTGTACCTTCTGTGTTCATACACAGTTGCTTCTGCTCATCTGTGTGAGATGTGTGTCGTCTCACGGCAGTCATCATCATCATTATCATATCCCTTGTCGTTGTTGTGAGTGAGTGAGTAGCCAGTCCGACCTACGGCTACTACTTACAACTGCTGTTTTGTGGTGGTGGTGTGTGTGTATATATAAAAGGGGGGCTATTTTACTACCACACTTTCTGCTCATTTGCTATGATACTACAGCCCAGATAATTACTACTTTTCACATGTTTTACGGGGAGATATTATTGAGATTTTTGAAGAGTTGTGAAAGTCAATCCCGTTGTTATTAAACTTGTTCTGTGGCCAATGATATTAAGTTGCTTTACGTTGTTGAGTGTGCAATATAGAAAAGTCTTGTCAGTTATCTTTGATAGTCCACGCGAGTATCTTGATCATCACTGGTGTCTTCTTGATCATCTCTGACAGTGGATCTTTGTCCATATTTTGATATGAAAAGTGCATCAAGTTTGGACTTTATTGGCGTGTGCCGTTGTTTTTAACCTTTCGTGTGTGTAATGTGCATGTGTGGATCCACTTGGTGGGAGTGAATTGGGCTTTAATGACTGCATGTATACTGATTGTAGCACACATTGAGCCCCTGTTGAATCTTGGTTGCATGTGTGCGATGATGTTGACTGCCGTGGAAGGAGACCTGTGATTATTATTATCATCATCATTACCACCGACCGCTCTCTATGCTCATCTAAATGTGCTCACTTTCCATCTCCCACAACCGTCAACTACGCCGTGATTGTAAATGAAGAAGGATTTTTGATAGGGAAAAGACAGAGACTAAAAGCCCCAAAGTGCTACACTGTTCCCTTTTTACCTGCTCATGATATTATAGCTTGGAGTTGTTTGTGATCGGAAAAGGATTGTTTGATGAGAGTTCTGTGTATTGATCAAATAGAAAGTATGCCAGACGTATCGGCCAATGGAATGTTTGACACATCACAAATTCAGGTTCATTATTTATCCTTGTTTTCTTTAGTATTTATTCAGTCCAGCCCTTGAGAGGATGATGTTTGAGAGAAGGCGCGTATGATGGTTTTGTCGTGGACATGTTCGTCCCCTCCTGTCTTGTTTTATTTTGGTTATTTTTCATGAGAAAGGTAGGACAGTATGGTGGTAACAAGAAGGAGAACATACATGGTTGTGATTCTATAAGCTCACACCACACATTTCATACTTGGTATGGTAATCATAAACGCGGCCCTACTGTTATTTGATGGATGTCCATCTTGATGATGATGATGGTGGTTGCAAGATGTGGTTTCCTTATACATGTCTATACCTCCGTATGATAATCAGTGGCCATCAGGGTAGTTGACTTTGATGAGCTTGGAAGGAATAAAGTGGACAGAAGATTTAAGCCCAACATACACACGTGTGCACATGTCTTCCAATATTCTCTTATAACAACACTCCGAAGTCAACCGGCTTCTATTTATCTCCACTGGAATGATACAGAGACTTTTCAAATTCTCTAATGGTAATAATAATGGTCGTATAAAATTATTATTGTGGACTTTTGACCATTCTGAAGACTCGGACGTGCTGGGACTGTCTAATGAATGATCGCATACATGTTAACGTGCACCTTTATTGTGAACGCACTTTACATAGGGAGTGTTTTTTCTAATACCTCTCGTTTTTCCTCACATGAACACACGCTACTTTTTCATTTGATTTTTTTCTCTCTTGGTCCTTCTTCTTCTTCCCTTCATCTTCTCTGCTCCTCTTCAGTCATTTGTTCAAGTCTCCCTGGCTTACTGGACAACACACACACTCCCCGTGTCTGTGTAATGTGTTCAAGGACGTCCAGCAGGATTTTTTTTCTTGAGCAGCATGATAATAAAGGACATTTGTCCGCTTCTATTGTACTATGCTGCAATGAGCTCTGTATAGAGGAGTAGTGTGAGAGAATGTTAAATGGTTACGAGCTGCCGAGGAGGATAAGAAGGTTGGAGAGGACATAGTCACATCTTCTGTCAAGCTTTATGTGCTTGCTCTTTGACGTGGCTAATCTCATATAGGACCCGTCTGTGGGATTTATCAGGGCGGATTAAGATTGACCAGCAAGAGTCAGTGAGGCGATTTGAGTGATTTGAGCCTTCTTAGGGTTAAATATCCTTTGCGGAATTGACCATTAAAGCATGAATTATTAGTTTACATGTCCATCTATGTGATTAATTTTGTTTGACCATTATCATCGTTATTAATATGGAAGAAATGAGAGCAGAGGTTGGGGACGTTGTGACCATCTCATCATAAGCGTTTATGTATGCAGAAAAGCTGCTGCTCTAATTTCCTACACACGTGCAGTGCACAAGGAGCTCATAATAATTCTCTGTGGGTGCAACTCGACAGCTTTGGAGAATGGTGGATGTGTGCTGTATAGACAAAACCTTTTATTATATTCTGCTCGGGCTATGATTGCAATTAATTTTTTCTATACCTTTGATTGTTGTATGTTTGATGTGATGATCCGGTTTATAGTAATGTTGAAGGATGACGGCGGGCAGGGTGTTTCCATTTGTTGAGATGATGGTGTTATTGTTGCTGGACGCGTGTGATGTTTAGTATACATAATATGCATGTGAAAGAGGATGTAAAGCCGGCAGGTTAATGTGTGAAATAATTCTAGGGAATTTAATTAGTGCAAGTTCAAGGTGTCTTTCAATGTTTTATGCAACATTATCCGAGCATTAGAAAAGTTTAAGGAGCAGCCTTGCTTTGATTGCACTCTCTTGTTTAAATGCTTTCAATGCCGGAGGTGATGTGGATAAACTAAAGGGTTACGACTTGAGCGTGACGTCAAGGAATCATCTTGTTACACATTGTGTACATATTTGTATTGTCATGAATTTGTCGGGGCGAGTGAGTAGTATGTGTTTGGTATAATGTACTTTTACTGTCCTCAAGGGCTACTACACATGTACAGAGATAATAATGCTATTATGAAATTCCATTTACAGACTCCTGACCGAGGAGTGGCATGGGAGTATCACTCGGTGATGCTGACAAGAGTGCCAGGCTATGGCTTCGGCATTGCTGTCAGTGGTGGAAGGGACAATCCTCATTTTGCCAATGGAGATCCCGCCATAGCCATCTCGGATGTACTTAAATCCGGTCCTGCTGAAGGGAAACTACTGTAAGTTTTATGAATGAGTCTTTTTTTTATATGCGTCTTTACTCGCCTATCAGCTTGCATGATATGTGACTTGTGACAGCTTTGAGATTCATGCCTTCCTGCTATAGTACCGCTTGCCCAGGCATTGTCGTCGTTAATATAGCAATGTGCTTACTTAACTGTACAGAGTAAATGACCGGATATTACAAGCCAACGGAATCTCATTGGAAAATGTTGACTATGCCACTGCCGTTCAAGTATTGCGTGATTCCGGGCCAAGCGTTCAGCTGGTAGTCAAACGACGTGTTGTTCTTCCCCAAGGGGAAAACAGTACGTTTAAAGTCACACTGACGCGGAAGAAGCGTAGTGATGGTAAGTGACTTTTAAATGGCATAGCAGAGTCTCAAGTGTGTTTATGAAGCTTTATGTGCGTACATGTTTTTGTATATAAAACATTAGACTTTGGGATCATACTCGGCTGCAAGTTGTACATCAAAGAGGTTACGAACAAGATTGCAGACAAGGAGAATACACTTAATGAGGGCGATATCGTACTTAAGATAAACTCCAACAACACGGATGGAATGACGTTGAAAGAAGCAAAAAAATTAATTGAAAATACAAAGGAGAAGCTTCAGTTGGTAGTGAGGCGAGATAATAATAATGTTCCCGGTCCTACCGGCTCTACTCCTGCCATCCCTTCTGCTGGATTCCAGATAGGCTCACCTTCCTCCGGACAACTTCAAGCAGGATTGCAGCAGCAATTTAAAGGTTAGTACAAGCTCACAGTCTCCTTTGCATACTAGTACTTGCCTTGGTTAAAGAGCAAGTCATAATTCAAGCGGGTCGTGATGTATTAATAGGGAGCAACTATCTGGAACTACTGGACAGTCGGCCTTCATATTCTAGTCAAAACTTATACGTCCAGCCGCCTACTCGAGATGCAGGGAGATTGAATCGGAGCCTTGGAGGAGATGAAGATAAGAATAACTTGATGAGAATGAGAAGGGGGCCATTGGTTGGTCAAGAAAATCAACAGCAGCAGCAAGGTGCAACAGGAGCAACACAACAAGGTATGATTTATGACCCACCACCCCCTCCGCGGCCTCCACCTCCGAGACCTGAAGGTAGTAATGAGATCACTTCAGTATTGTTAACACCATAGCCAAGCTTATGTATCTTAGAGTGAAAGTTATAACAGTAGAAATAATGAATTTTATGCAGATGAGCTCCCATATCCTGACCAAGAAATGTATGCAGCGCGTCGACAACTCATTTTCGATAACAATGAAGTGGCGGATGTTCAACAACAGACTGCCCTCACCCCGTCTGCCCGCCGCAATGGTGTTCAATCCGAGGCGAGATTCGTCACTTTTGTTAAAGAAGCCGGTAGCGTAGGGATTCGATTGACAGGTAATTAATTAAGAAATTGAGGAGGCATCCACAACAGTAGCAAGTCTCATGTAGTTAACCCCTTCACACGTCGTAGTACATAATGGGCGGTGGCGAGTCAAGTACAATTTTGGTTATGTTATAGGAGGGAACGCAAGTGGGATTTATGTTGCCGCTGTCCAGCCCAATTCCCCTGCCGCCCTTCAAGGACTACAGCCAGGCGACAAAATATTAAAAGTCAATGAGACGGAGCTGATAAACATGACAAGGGAGGAGGCTGTCCTCCTCTTGCTCAACCTTCAAGACACTATCACCATGTTAGTTCAATTCCGACCCGACGAGTTTGACGGTGTGAAACAGAACAACGGCGACTCTTTCTATGTGAAAACGCACTTCAACTATGAGACGCCACGAAAGAGTGAGCTGACCTTCAAGCGTGGTGAGATTTTCCACGTGACGGACACGCTATTCAATGGAGCCGTCGGCTCATGGCAAGTGTACCGAGTAAACCGAGCGGGTCAGGATGGGGAGAAAGGGGTGATTCCCAATAAGACTCAAGCTGAGGAATTCGCCCTGCGGGACGTTGGCAAAAAGGAAGGGGCCGAGATTACCAAGACAGGGAGCTTCTTTCGACGACGAAAACCCGGGGGAAGTGCGAGACGCTCCAAGAGCTTGAATTATGAAGAGATTTACAGTGAGACGATCAAGTTCCCGGCTTATGAGAGGGTTATCCTGAAGCATCCCGGATTTATTCGGCCTGTCGTGGTATTTGGCCCTGTGGCAGATATTGTCCGCGAGCGACTCTTGAGGGACTACCCCGAAAAGTTTGGCACTCCAAGTGCCGCAGGGGACAGTGCCGACACAATAAGACCCATTAGGCTTTCAGGGATCAAGCAAATTATTGATCAAGGCAAACATGCCCTCATCGACGTCACACCACATGGTGTTGAGCGTCTGACCTTTGCTCAGCTCTATCCTATTGTCATTTTCCTCAAGGCAGAAACAAAGCAAGCTGTGAAGGAGATACGCAACGGTGTGGTTAACAATAAGCAGCAATCCAGTTTAAGTTTGCTCAGGTAATCACGACTCCAATTCTCCTTCTCCCTTCTTGCATGTCAATCTTTTTCATACCTTCCAACCTCTCTTCAACATTGCTGCAATTTCTCTTCATTATTATCATTACGGGACAATTTGGTTTTTTTATTAGGTCACCCAAACGTCGACCCAGTACGAAGAAGCTATTCGATGACTCACTCAAGATGGAGCGTACGTACCCGCATATCATCACATGCACAGTAAATCTGACGGAATCTTGGTACCGTCGCGTGCGGGATGCGATCGAGCGTGAGCAAGTCAAGATGATTTGGGCTGCGAACGTCAAGGTGAGTATTAACATGCCATAGTGGGACTAATCTTCTTGAACAACCCTTTCTTTTCATAGACTCAGAATGAGCCTTACTACTACTCGATGGGAGATGTATATTCGTCCTATAATAATTGCATTAACAACAATTACATCTATCCTAACGCTTCTTCTTCCCCTCCACCTAGTTGCATGACTCCATTACTGCCACCCTTACCTCCATTTGCTGCTAGTCCCCCTCCCATTTGTATTGCTTCTCCCGACGGCAGCTTCTTTCGCTGGGCCGAAGAAGAGCTGTGGGATGGGAATAATGTGGGCTTTATATAACTTGCTATATAACTTAACCCCTTGTACACATATTAGTACGCTTGTAACTTTCCGTCATGTTTGATTTTCTATAAAATTTCTGTTCTTGTTATGTTGTTTTTGGTTAAACCCGATTGTGTCACTGTGATGTTCCTTACAGCCACCCGGAAGTGGCGGTGACCCGTTGAATCTCCTCGCCGAGGAGGACTTCTTCCTCTTCCCTACAATCACCCACCCTCGTTATTCCTATGCCTCATCTCCTGAGTCGGAAGTTGAAGTGGATGCAGTGGAGCTGAAAGATGGCTCATCAGCTGGAGTTGTGAAAAAATCCACATCCGACCCTTCCATTGCTGCTCCCGACGACTTGAATGGTTCCGTCCAAGTTCCCAATTACAACGCTCCACCTCCATACTCTGTGATGGGAAGCGGATCCAATGGTTTTGTTCAGGTTGTGTGCCCTTGTCTTTTGTGTGTGTTTTTGATTGTGTGCTTTTATGGGAATGAACACGTGCGCTAAATGTTTATTTTTGAACGCATATAGGATGTGTTCCCGATAACTAAGAAGCAGCGGGAGTACACACCCCCACCGCATCTGCCTCATCAGTCAGGCAACCCGCCGACACTGCCAAAGAGCTCAAAGTTAGTCCTCACGCACTCCCCGCCGGACTCCCCAACTTCAAATCCCAACTTTTCCCCACCTCCTCAAGTTGACCGAACTAAGAAGCCATCGGGGAAGTCTGCTACAGAGAGACTATTTGGGGATTCTTATGGAATGCTCAGTGATAGTCGCATGTCGCAAGAATCCTATGGTAGCCCATTGAGAAATGTAAGTATTATAATTCTTGAGATGCTTAAGAAGTTTGTTGGGAGGATGAGAGAGAGAGAGTGGAACTAATGGGAATGTGTAATTCAGGGCACAGGTGGATTGCATGAAAATGGAAACTATGACAATGGGAATTACCGATGGACACCCCAGCAACAGTCTTCTACCACGCAACAAATGCATCAGACTAATGGAATGATGGATCATGATATTTACAACAGATACACCAGGTCAACATCGTCTCAGCCTGTTGACAAAGCTCAAGATTCCTCACCAACTAAAGTCTCCCACGGCTCACACAATGGGTATGAGAAATCTAATGCCATTTGTCTGGCTGTATTACATAGGATTATCCCCTGAGTTATGTACATTATTCATTCTCCTTACTGTACCTGGCTTCTTTGTTCATTGGAGATGTTTATGAGGGGGTTTTTATTAGCTTTGTGGAATGCATTATTTAGCACGTGTAATTATGTAATGGTTGTTGATGACTTTCAGGACACCTAGTAGGACCAATTACAAACCGGCCCCACCGCCCAAGACTTATAAGCCAGTTCCACCACCTAAGCCACAAAAAATCATGTACACAAATTCCTCAAAATATAATGGGACGCCCCCAGTGGTGGAGAGTAACTACATGAATGGGAAGTCACCGGATCCTTCGTTGAATCATGATAACGACAACGGTGGCTTTGACTCCGGTCATGGGTCCAGTTTGGACCGAAGTAGCCGCAATTATAACAAATATATTTATTCATCGTCTTCGTCCTCGAATCGAATAACCCCTTCAAATGGATCAAATCATCAGCCTTACTACCTGAATGTACCTCCACCAAAGAATCAGACGCCGACATCACATCATCAGCCGATTGACCTTGTCAATAGAGAGCAGCGGGGCTCGGCCTTTGAATTGTACAGGAAACCCAG
>JAQIWI010003440.1:0-10172 GCA_034698825.1 Deuterosminthurus bicinctus
TCAACGCTTTAGCTCACTTTCATCCCCATGTCTTTCCCATATTTGAAGGAAAACCATGGGGACGATCCACTACTCCTGGGTCATCAAGGGGAAAAAGGTGACCAAGGAAGAAGACAGGACCGACGTAGAAGAACCATCGATCATGCCAATGCGGCTCAACATAATAGTCAACGCACTAGGAGCCAAGGCCAGTCGAGAGGATTTGGTAGCAATAGAGGAGGCTCTATCCGAGGAGGGACTCGGAGAGGAGGCTTCTCAGGATCCGGACGCGGAGTCAGAGGCCGCGGGCGCGGAGGTCATAGTGAATACAGACAAAAGGATATTCACTGCTTCACCTGTGGCCGCATAGGTCACATCTCAGCTGTCTGTGATAGACGCCCACAGCAGCAGGATGATCACAAGAAATCTCAAAGAGATGATCACCCGAGAAGAAATGATCGGAAGAATGAGTCAGTTAATGATAAGAAGGACAATGCAATGTCATGCCTCACTCAACTTCCCATCCAGAAGAAATGGCTATTGGATAGTGGAGCGAGTACCCACGTGTGTGGAAATAGAGACTGGTATATTGATTTTAAGAAGTACTCCTCACCAAAGCCAATCACCTCTGTCAGCGGAGAAGCCCTTGTACACGGAGTAGGTACTGTCGCCACAGAATGCTATATGCAGGGACAGTGGAAGCCTCTCCTACTTTATGACGTCAAGTACATCAAGGGAGCATGGAATTTATTCTCCGAGATGAAACAGCTTGAGAAGCTGACTCTCCAGCACTCTGATTGGAAGATGGAAAAGTATTATGACCGGGGTACGTTTGTAAACAAGACCCTTGGATTAGAAGGATTAACTGCCCTCAAAGATGCCGGCTCAAATGCTCAGTTTGTGTTAATGCGTGAACCAAACGAAGGCATTCTTATGGCAGTTCAGGAACCCACTGGAATGACCAAGTCTCAGTGGTGGCATGTGCGCCTTGGACACCTGAATATAAGAAAAATCAGAGAGAGTGTGAAGAAAGGAGCCCTGCGAGGCATCCCATTAAGTGATCTCAAGGAAGATTTCGAATGCTATGCATGTGGAGTAGCGAAAGCTGTGCGCCAGCCCTACCCACGCCGCGAAATCAATGAGAATCTGAAGCCTGGAGAGAGATGGCATATTGACATTGCGTATGGTGGAAAGATCCCTGCAATGGATGGAAGCCGTCAGATATTAGTGTGCATAGATGAAGCGACCGGCTACAAAGTCCTCTATTTCTTGAAGAAGAAATCTGAGGCACCGGATTGTATACAGCACCTGTGCGAGTGGTCAATGAAGTATACGAAGATGCTCGTAAAGTCCCTGAAAACGGATAATGGAACTGAAAACATCAATCAATGGATTCGGGACTTCTGTAAGAAACGGGCAATTCAGCATGACAAGAGTCCACCGGATCATCCCCAGTGTAACTCTATTGTGGAAAGAGCCAATAGGAGTAACCAAGAAGGAATTCGTGTCCTCTTGGAAAGTTCAAAGCTCCCAAGGAAATATTGGAAGGAAGCGGCCTTGCATCACCAATTGACATACAATTTGCTGGTGAATGCACGCTCAACGGATAAGTCACCGTATGAGAAATTCTTTGACATGACTCCACCGGATGTCAGCAGAATTATTCCATTTGGATCCAAAGTTATTTATTTGGACGAGGCAGTGACCGACAAGACTATGAACAAAGGCAAGCTTGGAATCTTTGTCGGATATGGAGAGCCGCAGTTGAGAATTTGCAAAGTCCTTACTAAGGGCGGAAGCATAAAGGAGACTAAGCATTTGCGAGTTATGAAGCACGAAATTGTGCAAGCGCCAGAGAAGATTCCTGGGCTTGACAAGGCAAATGTGCGAAAGTCCAAGTCATGCAATGTTGATGAAGATGAAGAATTTGACCCAGATGAGGACTGGTTGAAAGATTCCGCTGATGATGAAAGCGATGATGAATCAGCAGGAATCTCCATTCCCATCCCCACACGACAGGATGCAGCTAAGAAAAACATTCCAAAGGAGTTTCTGCAAGACAGAAGTGATGAATCAGCGGTCACTGCAATCCGCAATCATCTATTAACTCCAAGGAAGAATGAGTCATCAAAGGCACGCTCATCACTCTATGCCCCAGAACAAACATTGGAAACCTGGGACGAGGATGAGACTCTGCCAGAAGATTTTAATGAAGATGAAAATGAAAGGAGTGTTGGATCTCCTTCAAGTAAAAATGAAAGTGGCAATGCAAGGGGTGTTGGATCCCCTGCTAAGAAGAAAGGAAAAGTGGAGAATGTTGGAAACTCCACAGATGGAAATAAAAGGGAAATGTGGCGGCGACCTAAGCCCCCACAAGCTGGATATAAGAACATGGAGAAAGGGAAATCCTCCATGACATATGAGGAAAGGGACGAGAAGTACATACCTAGTCCCAAGTATATTCCTCCCCATAAAAGGAAGAATGATGACTCACATGAAGAAGCCACTGCCGGAAGATTTACTCGCTTCAGTCCAAATATGAAAAGACCAAAACCTCAGAAGCAGACTCCGCTGGAACTCGCTTCACAACTGGAAGGTTTTGACAGCTTAGACCTCGAGAACGAGAGTCTGGACGGTCATGATCCTATGAGTGGTGATTGCATTACAATCAAATCTGAGCCATTAGAAGACCAGAGCCACCCGGACATGAGCCTCTATGATGATGAAGGAAATAATTATGATAACTCCCAGTACGCTACTCCGCCGGAATCAGATGAATACAATACGCCGCCGGAGACTCCCCCAGACACAACGCCCACAGAGGAAGGAGGGAGTACGCGATGGAAATTTACTGGAGAAGAAAGTTTGAAGACAGCCCCAAAAGGATCAAAATCCAGGTACCCTGATCATATGGCTGCTGGTCGGATGACCAGAGCGAAGACAAAGGCACAACAGGGATCAGCCCTCTCAGCCCAGACTACAGGAAACGAAGACGACTTTTACGAGCCACAGTCCTATAGGGAAGCGCTCGATTCACCTGAGTCTGACCAATGGCTGGAGGCTGTTGAGAAAGAGCTGGATGCTCTGAGTAAGACGAAGACGTGGGAACTGTCAGATTTGCCTCCGAGGCGGAAGGCTATCAAGACCCGCTGGGTCTTTGTGAGAAAGATGAACAGTGATGGCACTGTGAACAGATACAAAGGGAGGCTAGTAGCCAAGGGATTTCAGCAAAAAGAAGGAATAGATTATAAGGAAACCTTCAGTTCCACCTTGAGCTACACCTCATTTCGTACCTTGATTGCAATAGCAGCCGCGGAAGGTCTGCCAGCAATGCAATTTGATGTGAGCACTGCTTTCCTGCAAGCTGAGATTGAGGAGGAAATTTATCTCCTACCCCCAGAGGGCCTCAGCGTTCCAGAAGGGAAAGTGCTAAGGCTGAAGAAAAGCCTTTACGGCCTTAAGCAAGCACCACGTGTGTGGTCTGAGTTATTATCAAAGAAGCTCAGAACGCTTGGACTTAAGAGCTCAGTTCCAGCTGATCCCAATGTGTTTGTAGGCACATTTGGAGGGATCAAGCTGACACTCGGCGTGTACGTTGATGATGGAATTGTGATCGGAGAGGATCCCAAAATTATTGGAACATTTTTGGATGAATTGGGATCCATATTCCCCATCACGAAGACGGAATTATCTACCTTTTTGGGTATGGAGATCTATAGACCCAACCCATGCGGTGAGATTATGCTCCACCAGAGGTATTACATTGAAACAAAGGCAAAGCTGTTTGGACTTCCTGAGAAGCCAATTAAAGCAAATCAGCTTGTCCCTTTGTCACCAACGACTAAGCAGGCATTAGTCCCATTGAAGTTAATACCGGGGAAGGTGTTCCCGGACCCTGAGATTCCGTATAGACAGCTCATTGGTGCGCTGCTCTACTTGGTCAGAGGGACTAGACCTGACCTAGCCTTTCCTGTTGGGTTCCTTGCGAGGTTCAGTACGACCTACGACAACACCCATTACAAGGCGGCTTTGAGAGTGTTACAGTACGCGTATGAAACGCGGGAGTACTGTTTACACTATGTACACGGAGTGGATATAGATTTGAAGGGATATAGTGACTCCGACTGGAACGGATGTTCGGATACGAGCCGTTCTACTACGGGCTATTCATTCTCATTGAGCATGTATACGAATGCCCCCATCGTCTGGAGATCACAACGACAGCCATTTGTGACTGCGTCATCATGTGAAGCCGAATTTATTGCCATAAATGAAGCGGCCAAGGAGGGTATGTGGCTGAGGAGCCTGCTGTATTACCTGGGATACGAACAAAATCATGCAACTCCTCTGCTTGTTGATAATCAAAGTGCCATTGATATCAGCTATAACAACACATACAACTCGAAGAATAAACACATACGCTTACGCTACCATTTCATTAGGGAGCTCGTACAAGCCAAAGTGTTTATGCTAAGCTGGATACCGACTCAGCAACAAGCTGCTGATTTCCTGACAAAAGCACTTTGTCATGAACATTTCAAGAAGCAACTCCAGCTCAGTAATATGAAACCTTTACAAGGGGTTAAAGGTCCAGCCATAAAGACAGCCCAAGGAGAAGAAAAGCACATTATGATGCTGAAAGAAGAGCACATTATGATGCTACAAGAAGACGACGACAGTGACTCGAACACGCTCGAGTTATTTGTGCATTCAGAGACTGAATTTGAATCCGCTATGGACTCAGTCGACACTGGATCATGGGCTGATGAGGTCGAGGAATTTGAAAAGGAAGAACAAGAGTTAGCATCCCATCTTCAGCTTTTGGACCTCTACGAAAGTGCAAGTGATAGTGATAGTGAAATGGCTGATTTTAAGAGGAAAACACGGAAGTCTGCTGCGCTAGAAGCAACATCATCGTCCGGATCCGACTCTAGTAGTGAGTCAGAGTCCGACAACCTCACTGAGGATTGTAGTGCCAATGCTAGCGCTGACGATGAGGTCAGACTGGTCAAGGAAGTTCCCCAGGTCCCGTTGAAGGATCTAGGAGGGAATAGTGGAAGAGCGAGAGAAGAAAGTAAGACCAGGGGAGCTGGGAATTACAATAATTCCAGCACTAATCCTCCTGGAGGGAGTAAAAGTGAGAGGAGTGGAATTAATAATAATAGTGAAAGGGAATCCACTGAGCCGCTGGCTCCTGAGCAAAGGAAAGCTCCAGCCTCCACCAGTACTCAACTTATTAACTCCATCAGAGGAAGCTCTTCCAAAGGAGCTCCTTCCAAAGGACATGGAGTGATTACAAAAGGACATGGAAATAGGAGACAAGAAGAAAAGGGGCAAGGAGATTCACTAATGGAATCATCATCCAGGACTCCGTCAGTTGCTCCCACCAAAAGGAATGCTCTATCCACAGCACAGAATTCATGTGCTGCCCAGTTCTACGACCCAGAGAATCCGGCCCTTACAGCAACGTCAAGTGGTGCGCGAATGTCACCGTCCTTACGGGCTTCCCGCAAAGACCACTATGAACGTCAAAAGAAAAGAGAAGAAGGAAGTAAGGCCACTGGAAATAAGGATACGCCACCTGCTAGTGACGACGGTACGAAGGAAGAATCCCACCGTAGTCGCAGTAGAGGCGATAGGGATAAGAAGAAGAAGAAGAAGCGCAAGCATCATCGCTCTAAGTCCTGCTGTTACGATTGTCCTAGTACACGTGACCTACACAGAGAAGTAGAAGGACTTAAGGAACGAGAGTCAGACTCCACCAAGCTCCTTGACGAGTTGGATACCTGGCGTACTGAGGAAATAGCTGCCCGTACGACCTATAAACATGGACTCCAACTACACCGCAAGGAAGTGAAGGAAATGACAGCCTTAAGATGTAAGGTGTCATCAATGCAAGAGACCATGAGGGATCTCCAACGTCAAATCAACTTGAACAGGAGATCACCCTCAGGAGGACGGGTATCATCACTGGATCCCGCAGCTCATGCTGAGAGGACTCGGGTAGAGACCCTCAAGGATCAACTGAGAGAAGCCAAGCGTCGCATTCAAGCCATTAGCAACACTAAGGTGTGGCTTGAGGACTGCTTGATTGTGGTTAAAGTAGTCAACAACATTCCTGCAGTACGGGCCTTATTTGCCAACAAGGACCCACCAAGTACTGCTGAAGAAACTGAAGAAAGACAATTGGAAATTGAGCTCGCTGGAGCTGAAATAGTAGAGAAGGAACGTGCCTCTACAGATGAAATCAACCGTGTGTATGTCACTCCTGACAATGCTAGAGGACTAATCAACAGGCCTAAAAGGGACTTAATAGTCAGTGACTACTACACGGACCATAAGTGTATGCGCGTGTGGAATAATGCGGCATCACTGAAGGATGTATTGGACTACTTAAGATTAGGCCCTGACGCCATTAGAAGGCCCAGGGGTAATAGCTCTAATCACAACGTAAGAAGAAGGATTACTCCTCCTGTAACTACAAAGAGGAGAAGGAATGAGAGATGGACTCCAAGTAAGAGACCCCCACATGGAAATGGAAGTGGAGGTGGAAGCGACGGATCAAGACGGATGGTGGATCAAGACGACCACCAAGTCCATCAGCAGGATTTTCCAGAGGATACAGAGGAACTATTCCGTTCCTCCTCACATGTTTAGCATGCCTAATATGTGTCACCTCTGGAGCTGTGAGTGCTCAGAGCAATAAAGTCAAGTTGGAAGATTTATTGCCACGAGGGCACCCCACTGGTAATCCAGTTAAGGGTACAGCAGCTTATGAGTTTAAAAAGCTAAACTCAACAGTCCTGTGGAGAGAGGACTTTAAACCAGTAGCCAATGGTTTTGAAGTCCTGGAAATTGAAGTGAAGCTAGAGTCGCCCTGCTCCTTGTTAAGGAAGCAATCTGAAGATAATACGACTCAGACAACAAAACTGATCGCTACATGTGCACGCTTATATGAGCATTATGTGCTAGATGAGCTTTCAAGTTTCTGCTTCAACCGACAGCCAACAACCACCAACTCTACACGACCCAAGCGAGGTGCTGGACTCGTGATAGCAGGCTTAATTGGAGGTGTTGCTATTGTTGGACTATATGCATGGACCGGCTATCAACAGTATGAAATCAACAGTCTACAAGGGAAAGTAGACAGACTAGATGAGTTTGCAGCCCACACTGTAGCCAAGTTACAGGAGATGGAAGCTCAAGTCCAAGCCGGACAGAAAGTCACTATGGAAGTGAACAAGGGATTGATCAAAGTCACTGAAGATGTCATTCAGATTGTGAAGACAATTGATCAGATTAGAGTGGAGACAGTACAACTGTCATATCTGATTGGACAGCTTGCAGCCAAGTTTGTGCAAGCCCAACAGATCATCCGCCGGACCAAAGGAGAGTGGAAGAAAGGCAAAGTTCATGAGGAACTGTTCCATATTTTGGGCATTGAGGTCAAATGTGACGAAGGACCCTGCCATCTGAATTTAGCAAAGCCAAATTATTGCAACTGGAACAACCGGACAGAACTTTTGACCTTTAGAGTCCTCATCCCCAAGGTCAACCCAAAGCAGAAAGCCTTTGTAGCAGAGCCGTTCATCATGAGAGCGCAAGTAGACAATGAAACGTGTCTGCTCTCCTACACTGGACCAAAAGTGGTGATTAAGGAAGGAAGATGCATCACACCACTAGAAGAATACTTGCAGCAGCCAGAAGGGTATTATCTACACCTTAAGCGCCCCTGCAATGTGAGTGAGCACTTGCGCAAATTAAGCGCCGATTATCATCAAATAGTGAAGTGCCAACATGAGGTTGATTGGAAGGAGACCCTTGCCATCAATCCATTGAACGACTACGTGGTAGTCTACTGTCCTAACGGGATCATCAACATCACCGGAATAGGACCAGTCAAATGCCCTGATATGCCATTCAGATTAGCTCGCTATGAAGACATCGAAATCGATGACGGCATTTTAATTCAGAGCCATGCCAGAGTTAAAGCTAATGATGATATTAGCACCTATCATAATATACATTTCAAAGGCAGAGACACTGTTGAAATTGTACATGATATGGAAGGCATTGTGAAGAAGCTGAAGGCCGTGAGAATGCCATCAGCAGTTGACCTTACTGATCTTCAGAAAGAGTCAGCAGAATTAGTCAGAGATCATATTACAGTACTCGAGATTATTGCTATGATACTCTGCACTCTCACCATATTCGTGATATGCTGCATTTGCTATCAGCGATGCTGTCACAGATATGTGAGAAGTATGTGTAATAAGAGACGAAGAACAACGAGAGACACGCCAAGGAAACGTGTGAAGAGTAGGATGACGACGACAAGCGCCAATCCAGCTCATGCTGACGCTGACAGTCCACCTCATCCCCTCCGACGTCGGCCCACATCCTGGAAAGATGATGAGCTAGTAGAAGACTCGGAACCAGAAGATAGAAGAAGGAGTTCAGTCCAGAAGACCATCACTCCATCACCAACTCTTCATCGAGACACAAGGTCTCCTCTCTCGTTAGTGAGTACGAGGCATCATCAGTCGGAATTATTATTATCATCACCAACTCTTGAGCCTACGTACTCTGAGGTACATTACAGATCCCAAGTGAATTTGCATGAGGCAAAGCCATTGGAGCTACTCCCTCATCCCTTTGAGTGTTAACTAAAGGATGAATTCATCTGGATCTGGAGACGAACTGAATACCTGTGGAAATCCAAACAGTGGAAACAAGAACAGCGATACTGAGAAATCACCCGTCAAGAAGTGTGAATTTAAGATTTGTATGCGCTGTAGAAAACTCGTAGATAATATGGTTGAACACCTGAAGGAATGCTCTCGCCCCAAACTGGAAGGGAAAATATACAAGAAAAGGTTGTAATCTCAGGAAGGATGAAACCTAGTCAAGTCCAATCCAAGTTATCTCAATCCTTTCATTGTCATTATTGTCAGAGGCCTTTCATTGATAAAGAACATGCAAATATTCATGAGGAATTTTGCTCTTATCACCCCAAGAGAAGTAAAAGATGTGGCCAATGCGGCTATGAAGTTATAAGTATTCGCAAGCATAGGTCTATGTGCCCTATCAACTTATACCTATGTAACTACTGTCACAAAGGTTTTCCAAGTAGTGACAGACGAGATTTTCATAAGGAGAAGTGTCCTTACAAAAGGAATCCCGTACAAGATAACTGATAAGAAACCATGAGTGATCCAGGGGATGAAATATTAAAGAAGATAAGAGCGACCACCACAAAATGTAGTAGATGCAATCTCAGCACAACTGATCTTACAACTCATATGAGGAGCTGTTCGAGTAACACTTGGCGTTGTGTATTTTGCCTTACTCCATGTGGAAGTGAGAGACGAATGTGGTGGCATGAACAAAGATGTTCTCAGAACCCATTATCAAGTAAGAAATGAGTTCTTATCTAAACCATACTGGCCAAAGATGGCTGGTCAGAATATTTCATTGTTTGTACTGTCAAAGTGAACAGATTGTTGACAGAGAATTTGAACAACTACATGAGGAGTTGTGTACAAAATGTGACAAGGCACCGAAATCCTACTTTGTTCATAAACAAGAGGGACCATGTGTCATTTCTGAAGTAATATTTGTTCGACCAACCTATGTATACTCTCCATCAGGTAAAGGAACTGACGAAGTAGAAGAAGAAAATGATAGAGAAGAATTCATGTATGATGAAATACAAGCTGCTCCACTAGTTAGAGTAGAAGTAGAGTAATTAATTAATAATGACTCTACCGGTCTGCTAAGACCCCATCACAATGGCTCTTGACTTGTAAGTGAGTACAGTCAATCCATTCATCTGTACAGTCCAGGTCTAAGAAGAAATGAAAAGGACCATTGACCTGTAGACAATCAGCCCTCTCCTTCTCTTCAAGTGTGTAAAGAAGATTAGGTTAAGAAGGGTACTTAGGATTAAGACTTAAGGCCATTGTCGGCTATTCTAGATTTATTGGGCCCATTAGCGGCACCGCCTTAATAGTCTTAAGTAAGTAGTAAAACCGTAAGTGTTGCGGTTAGTAGTTTAAGGTTTTTGGGTTTAATTAGGTAAACCACTTTTTCCTTAATATTGTCAGTTTAAGAAGGGTGTGAAAGGTAAACATCCAATATGAATGAATGTGTCATTCAGCACTTTGTACATGAGGTAGCAGAGTGCTCTTTGT
>JAQIWI010003441.1:0-10171 GCA_034698825.1 Deuterosminthurus bicinctus
TGAAATGAATATCTACATAACTTGAAAATTTCCCTTTGCACGCAAAATAGTATGAGGTTGAGAATGTAATGAAGGCATCACAGGCTGTGAAAGTGCTGTAAAAATGGAAAAATTCCCAAGGCATCATTGCCAGAAAGTTGTAGGAGTTCCTGGAAATGTTCCCTTATATGCGAAAGCTATGACAATGAGAATACCTACAAGCTTATTATGGCAAAAGTAGTGGAAAGTTGTGATGATTTGTGATGAGCTTCTTTCTAATATAACAATGCGACTGCAGTTGGCCAATTAACGAAGCTAATTATGTGAGAGACTTGACATGTATGAAATATTTCCAAGTGCAAATGCAATGAAAACGGTCAAACTGCTAAGTATGAATACGACAACTCGAGTGAGCCCTCCAACAAGAACGACGTCGCAATGAATTCAAAGGAATAAACAAAATTTTTCAGTAATAACAACAATGGAGATTTAGTTTCTACTGAAGTAATAATGTGAACACGATTATAACAACAATGTGAACATGATCATAATAATAATGTGAACATGATTATAGTAATAATGAGAACATGGTTGTAATATTAATGAATAGGAAGACCGATTGGATTTTCTTCTCTGGATCATCAACGGGACCTTGCTGCTTAAGTAAATCGCCCACAGTCCTGCTGACACCTCCATCATGCGCTCGTTACCGGGATCCTCTTCCGCTACTGCTACCTCATCGCCAGTCTCAAGGGCTGTATTCTGAAACGAACACAAGAGAATACAATTAAAATTTACGGATTCAATGTTCAACTGACTTTATCATAGCAGATAGTTGTTATGAGAAAAGGACACCCCAACTCGGCTGTTGTTAACTTCATCCTGATACTTGTTTACCATAGGACAGCCACCATGTTGTAGTCATTCCACCCTCGCCAACATTTAGAATAGGATCAAATAGAATTAGCAGCACTTACTAGACAAGACTATGTCCAGGATTGCTGGAATGAGAACAGATGAAATTGAAATTAGTAAAAGACTTTGTACAGCATTGGAAATCCTACACCGCCACCACCTTCAAAATGCAACATTTGACCTACCTAGAATGACTTTAGTAGTGATCACTGAAATGAGAAACATAAAATTAATTTTACTCGTCAAAAAGTACAATGGAAAGTAATAGAAGAACATTTTACATATTCGGCAAAACTTACCTGTGTGAGGATTGTTGGCTATCCCTGCAAAGTTAAAAAAAACACAAGAGACACGAATTAATTAAATACCATCAGCAATGTATAAAATATAATAACATGATCAAACTGGAAGTAAATAATTAGACTAGCTCGGGTTTGTTGGTCAGGAGTTCTGCTGGTGTTGACGCTAACGATAACAGACCACAGGGAAACTTGTAAATATTGTTACTTGTAAATTACTCACATGCGTAAATTTCCTTGACGATTACTGCAAATTAAAAAAAAATCATACTTAGTTTGTTGTCCAATACAGAGCGACACGAAATGAAGGCAATTCAAGTACAATTGAAGTTCAGAACACTTACATACGATGATATTAATATCTTGGACTGAAAAAAAAATAAAAGAACACAATTAATTGTATTTTCAGTAAAAGAAAGGGGGCTACAAAAGAGTGTAGCAACTGGAAGCCTTTCGAATGATTTCATAAGTGAGTACTATAGTTACTTACGATTAATGAAGATCTTCTGTATAACTGTTTGAGACAGACAGAAAAATATAAAATTAATTTCACATATGCACCATGTATGATCATTAAAAAATCAACATGTAGTGTTACTTACTAATGACGATGTCATGGATGTCCACTGAGAGAGGAAACGCAAGATGTTAGATGGACCCGGGCAACATTAAAGAACGTGGAAAAAACACAACGACGAGAAATTAGAGACAAAGTCACGGACTGCTCTTCAGAATTTGTTGTAACAACCAACAGTAATCATGCATATAGCTGCATGAGAGCTCTCCAAATAAAATTTTAAATTCATAAATTACAAGTTAAAATATGAAGCATCAGAAGAACTTACGTATATGCACCTCGTTATTACTGCCTGAAAATAGAAAAGAGGACAAAAATGAATTAATTTTGAACATAAAAATTATTCCATTATTTTCAAAGCTAGTAATGAAACCAGCTGAGTCCAAATTTAGAAAGTATAGATGGAACTAACCAAAGTTGTATGTATTTGCCCCATCTGGAAAGAGAGAACAAAACGGAAATTAATACTCCATATAAATTACATCAAATCAATTAACATGACGCCACAAATTGGAAAATCCACATCGTCACTACTAGTTGGCTTCTATGTTAATACGGCTCTGAGGCATGTGACAACAACAATGGATGTCTTACCGTAGCCAGTACTCCGGGCAACTCTCGTTCCAGTTCTCATTCCCCGCATGGGAACAGGATAACTCGAAGGTCCTGGAAAATAACGTCCCAAAAATTAGCACCACAGAACCGGTTACAAAGTAAATAAATGACCAAATAATCTCCGCAGTAAATGACAATAAAATAGCAAAAATATCGATAGAAAATTACCGTAACTAATGGAGCGCCCAGGTCGCATATGTGTGACGACAGAATCGGGGAGAAGTGACACACACAAAAGTGCGACAATTACGGCGGCTGCAACAATCTTCATTTTGATGGCACTTACAACAATGACGCACTGACTGGACAAGAACTTACTAAAGATGTTACTTCGGCTGAGAGCAGTAGAGGACTGATGACTTTGCTGGTGAAAATTTTGCTTTTATACCCCATTTTAAAGTTAATTTGACTAATTAAAAGGTCCTCGTGCCACCGTTGCACGGGCCCAAATCTTTCATTTCAATATCAACTCCAATTCTCATTCAACGGATAGTATCTGCAACACTTTCAAATGTATCATTAGGATCATCGACCAAGACTGACTGACTGACTGTGCTTTGCGTAAAGAACTCCAGCGGATATTTGTGGACTGATCAACTTACGGGGGGATTCAGCTCTATTATTATTGACTGCTATTTGACCATTTAAAGCCCTCAGTATATTGTAGATGACATTCCGTGCGTTGCACATAAATGATTATTTAACTGAAATTACCATTATATACATGACCGCAGCGTATCACTTTTAAATTTGAATTGATCAAGACAGTGTGAGAGTAGGACGGATTTTGGAACCCGCTGTGGTTGCTTCTCTTAATGTTGACGACATGATAAAAACCGTTACCAAGTGCTAAAAAGGATCATCATGTCATAATCAAGAGCAACTTTTTAGTCGTAAAACAGCGTGGAAATTTGTAATTAGAAATGAGCAACTTTAAAGAAAAAATGCATCAAATTGTCTTCTCATAACTTTTCTCATGCACACCCACCGGCATTCCAAGGAGGTAGAGTACTGTTATTTGAAAAAATCTGTGGTTTAGCATATGAAAATCAGCTCAAAGTTTTAACTCTCGGTTGAAATGCATAAGTCTGCCTATCCAAGCTCGTGGATAATTTAAAATCCAGCGAGATGGGCACATTAACTACAAACAAATGAAGTGGAGTTACATAGGTCAGTGTGATAGTCAATACAAGTCTATTATGCGTCCTCATCGAACTACGGGCCGCATGCCAAATAGCAATTGAATGCCTACGAAGGTCGTATGCCAAATAATAGTTGAATGCATACGAAAGTACATAGTGGACGGTAAGAGTGAAATGACAGCCTTTATTCAAATCCAAGACGTATGTCTTTCTGTAGGGAGTCCATTTAAAAATTTTCTCAACAATCAACTTGAGAAATGCAACAAAAACCCTCTAGAAACTAATGCCATCGGGTCGGTAGTGGCCTATGCGGGCTCAGCTCATTGCATTATGGGCAGCATTGAGAATAATTTGATGCCATTTTTACAGCTTGAAACTCCATGTTGATCCCAAAAATTGACTTATAGTCACTTGCTCATGTCCATTAGGTGGATAGTGGCGGAGTGGACATACCGCTGGTCATAAATTTTCTTGTACTACCGTCAGTTCCAGCGCTCATTTGTCTATTTCAAGTCTCAATTTCCATCAGATCAAAGGCAGAGTGGTGAATAATTAGTCTATAGGACCATGGAACCAAATGAAATATCGTATGTAATTGCATTTAAATTTTCCTTATCATCACAAGTGAATGCAGCATGACTTTGTTAAGTTTAAAGGGGCTCTGGTCAGCAAGTGAGAACAGTGCGATTGCAGCTGGATAATTCAACAGGTATTTCATCAATTATGATATTATGAATCAAAATTTGGGGGTATTGATGACATGTTAGTGGCTGAAACAAGCAGTTCTTTTCAGTGGGATCAATATGAAAATCCTTTCTCGTTTGAAAATCGTCCCTTGTTCACAAACAATCACACATCCAGCTTTCTCCTCATGTTTCCAGTGCGCACATTAATTGCACACATGAAAGACACTTTCTCCAACTTTCACTTACTCATAAATGTTCATTAATTGCTCTGGCTTCTTACTACTTGCTGTCTTTCATGATTTTCCAGGTACGAGCGCTTTTACTCCACAATACACAATCCGCCACACCATATCACAAGTTATTCTTGTGCTGTCATAGGTTCAAATGGAAATCTGTCACGGGATTTTGATAAGGTAATAATGTGGGTACATTGAGCCTTATTAGTTTTTAGCTGAAGACTTGAAGTAGCCAAATGAGCACTGGCAAGGATCGTGTAGAGCTTGAAAAATCTGTCCGGGAGTAGTCAGTCCACTTTGATCCACAGCCGAAGAAGAATCTGGACGCCATTATTGTTGAGTTCATTGCTGCAGCCAAACTTATGAGACAAGCACAGTGCGTATTGTCATTTAAATTGAACATTTATAACGTTCAAAACAATAATAATTCAATGCCAGTCATGCTATGGCCTTATGATGGCCTCATCATACTTTGGAATTAAAACAGCAGAACTCACACTTACATCAGCTTGCACAATTTAAAGTAATAACTGTATAGAAGTGTTGATTAGGTCCAATCGTTTAAATTCTCAGAAATGAGAGGCTGTTGCATAAAAATACAAAAATGTCATCTCATTCCCTTTCTCATTCCACTCATCGGCCTTGGAAGAGAAGTCTCCTAGGGAAAAAATCTGTGCCTCGGCATATACGAGAATCAGCCCAAAGTTTTAACTCTCAGACAGCGGTGGTGATATGCGTAAATCTGCTTATCGGAACCCTTGCACCATTCAAAATCAAATAGGATGTACGAATGGACTAGAAAGAAATGAAGTTAGGTCAGTCTGGTCGTCAATACAAGTCCATAGTGTGACTCCAATGGGCACCATCATGAAGAATAATAACATGCATACATAAAGTAGAAGCTAAGTGTGCAGTGACAGCATTTATTTCAAATCAAACCATTTCCGACTTTTTTGAAAATCCTGCTGAACAATTGCCCAAAATGTTCCTACAGATGAAGGCCAATTTTCAACTTTGAATGAATGAATAAAAACAGCTTGTGCCCAACTTGCCCTTTCCAGGCAGGATAATTCATTGAACATGTTTGAAGGCTTCATGAATTGCATGCAGTGATGCATTTGGAAATAATTACATTGCACCCTTGACTCCTATGACACTGTCAGAATCTCTACACATCTTCAGCTCACTCGGGCAGCAGTTAAAACCTGTGGGAAACTTTCAGACAAAACCGGGGCTACACGCTTGAATTCCTTAGGCCTTTCTCATGGTGCACTGTGACTCACCTTTCATGGATACTACAGGCATTTCTCATGGCAACAATTAACTTGCAATCGCATGTATAAGATTTTCTTGTTTGTAGTGGAGAAATTACTACACTACTGCTGATGGAATAACGGTATCAGAAGTATTTCAGGGCTCATTTGCTTACATGTTGATTTACTTACAGAGTTTTACGCTGATTGAATAACAAGGCATACGCTCGTGAGACCGACTGGAGGCATCGTATTCATATTAAACTACATTTAAATTTTCTTTATCAGTGCTGTTGAATCCAGCAAGACTGTGTAAAGGCTCTGAATCGGGTGTATGACTCGACAGCTAGTGAGGAATGATATGATTACAAATCCAACATACTTTAATTATTATCAATTACTTTTGAATTAAAGTTCGAAGGTGTTATTCACATGATATTGGCTTAAACGAGAACGGTGGGATCAATATGAATAACATCCTGGATTAAAAAAGAACCTGCGGTCGGCAGACAATTATTAGATATTCAGTCGTCCCATAATGTTTCCACTGCACATTATTTGACATACTAACGATATGATGAAAATTAAGGCTTTCTCTAGGTCCAACTTTCATGCTACTCATGAGTTCTAATTAATTTCTCTGGCTTCTTGACGTATATATGTCCTTCATAATTTTCCAGGTGCGAGCACTTTACTCAACCATATCCACAGTAGTCTGTCTCCTCTTCACAAGTTTTTCTTGTGCCTAAAATTAAATGGTAATTTGTAACTGGATTTTGATAGGGTAATGTGGGTTCAAAGAGCCTTTATCAATATTCAGCTGATGCCAAATGAAGATTTGAAATAGCCGTGTGCAATAACAACATTTACTCCCAGCCAAACCATTAAATTCTGTGGGGAGGGAATCTCTGTCAAAATTGCCCAAGATTTAACATCTACAATTCCAAAAAGTTACATGATGAAATGAACCACCGCCATTACCCAACAATGAACCAACACCACCCTACCATGAGCCACCACCACCACCCTACAATTATCATAAACGGGTGCGGAAACAAATCTCTCTGAGTACCACCATCACCATACCGTATCCCAAATGTACAACTCTACAGGAGGAGAAGGATTTACAGCTGAAATGAGCACACAAGTAGAATTAAAAGCATTACATTTGACGTGATTAATGAATATAGTAACATCACCGTACTATAATCGACCACCGTTACTAAGAATTCAATCGTATTATGTATCACCACCGCACTGTACTATGAACCAAACAGTAACAGTACGTGTAAGCAATCATGTTCTAGCACGCTCCGGTCGCATATTTCATAAAAACTTTGATGATTGCGTATAGGAGACATTTGCACCACTACAGTAAACATTCGTGCCCAACAAATCAAGCCAGGTCAAGTTTTTAGAGGAGGTACCGAGTGTGTGTATGGGAATGAATGGAGTAATTAAATTGTCAAATGAGAACTGAAAGTGACGGTTAATATGAAACTCAAGGAGCAGCAGCAGCAGTGAGGCGGCCCCGCAACTACTGATCTTGAGTGTCCGCTGGAAATTTAACGCATCTGGATTCATTCTTAAGTTTGTTTGACCAGCAATAAGCTGAGCTCTCGTTGAAAAATAATAATCCTGCAGGACATGACATAGGCGCCCGACTTTGCTTAACTTGGGCAAGAACAGGTGGTATCAATCCGGTATCGCCGTCAACAATATAAACCGATCGCAGCCAATCCCCAAACCAGTACAAACATTTCTTTTTTTCCCGCTGTTGCTGGCGAATTATGCCACACTAGCCCCAACTTGACTTCAAGCTGTTTTCAAAAAAATGAATACAATTTCGGTGATTTTCCTACTCACCAATTAACAAACTTTCAGTACTTTTTCTTGTTGACTGTCATCAGTGCTTTTCGTGAACGGCCATACCACGTTGAAAGCACCGGTTCTCGTCCGATCACCGAAGTTAAGCAACGTCGGGCGGGGTTAGTACTTGGATGGGTGACCGCCTGGGAACCCCCCGTGCTGTTGGCATTACTTTTTGCTCATTTTTTTGTGGTCATTTAACAAACAATTGATGCAACAAGCCAGTTCAAACATTGGAGACCTTCTAATCTCTTTTAATTTTTCGTTCATTTGTTTTATTTCCTGCATGTAATTTTGAAGTATTCTTGCAAGAATTCATAATCTTTCAGCCTCTCACACATGCCAGACAGCAGATAATCTTCTGGTCTTCTCATTAGCACATGAATGGTGTGCTCATCTTATGCGAACTCTGCATTCCGTGATGCTGGAGTCAGACAGAAATGAACCGCTTGAGTGAGTGAGCAGATTTCTGTGTTGTGTGAAGCAATCCTCCAATTTGGCATAGTATTGTCAGTATTGCATTACGCACCCTACATATAGATGGATAATGAACAGCGAGTATATGCACTCATCACCAGATTGATCACGGAGTTTCTACAATTTGGAGGAGGTGCACGCTAACAGATCTTTGATACGTGTGAAATACTTGAGATATGCACGCAGTAAATAAAATATGAACAAAAGATGACAAACATTGAAGTTGGCTTAAGCTGCATTAAGTTAGGGCTGAAAATCTGGAGTAAAATTAATTACATCTACTCTATACGCAAGGTTCTCAGTTCCCAGGAGGTCACTCATCCAAGTATTAACCCGCACCCGACATATTTAACTTAAATTAAACTTCGGTGGTCGGACGACAATCGGGTGCTTCGTTTTCATCGAAATCAAAAGCTCAGAAAGCCTGGTAGACAAACAAATGGCAATGGCAGAGCAATTCAACTAAGGAGCATGCTGTGAGCTAGCTCGCATCAGAAGTTCGTTGAGTAATAGTTAGTAAAAATAAATAAGTGATCTGTTTAAGAGCTTTTGACGCCTGCGAGGGCCCTTCAAGAACGTTTGCAGTAGATCAAATAATGAAGAAAAGATCCAAGAGATCAAAAATTGGGAGCAAAAAAAGTAATGTCAACAGCACGCGGGGTTCCCAGGCGGTCACCCATCCAAGTACTAACCGCGCCCGACGTTGCTTAACTTCGGTGATCGGACGAGAACCGGTGATTTCAACGTGGTATGGCCGTTGACGAAAAGCACTGGTGACAGTCAACAACAAAAAGTACTGAAAACTGTACTAATTTCTGTCTATCGCACTCATTCAAAGTCGGTTTGCAACTGAGCACATCCTAATACACATCGACCGCAGCAGTTGTGCACCAGAAAAGTTACAAGTTTGAATTGAGCATACAGATAGAATAACAAGCATTCATTTTTGACATGCAATTGAATGGGAGCATGAGTGAGAGAGATGTCAATTGCTCCAACAAAGCAAGTCAAAGCAAATATCTTAAGCAAGAAAAGATCCCAGCAGCAGCGGATCAACCGAGAGGAAAGGTGCAGGGCCGACTTGAAGACGGCATCATGCCTGAGAGATCCGTCAAGCTGGTATTTAAGGAATTCTGCAGACACTGCTGTAAAGGAAGCTTTTCTGAACAATCTGAGAAGCTGTTTGTTAGCACAACTTATGATGTAATATGATCTAAAGTTATTATTATTATTGCGTCAATGAGCCTACCATATTTTCTCGAATTGTTAGTCGTTAATGACGTCGTCACTTGACTCATTTCATTCATCGGTCCTTAATTTTTGAATTTTTATAAGAACTGTCATAACGTTTGTTTGTTCTCGAGAAACTTCTGTTTAATTGTTGCGCATTTATTTAAGTCTTCAGCAAGTTTTTCAGTATTCATAGCAAGGCTTGTAGAGTAATACTATTCTATAAGCCTTGATTCATAGCAGGTATTTGAAGTTGTCATCATGATCATGTGGATGAAAATCCAGTTCAGAGCCTCACGCCCATGAAATTACAAAGCCACATTTTTCTGCTTCGTCAGGCACACTCATTAAAATGAATAATATTCAAAAACAAATGAGTCTTTGTACTCCAGACTCCAGCGGAGTGATGGGATAACATGAGCAACATTTTCAGTAGATTTCTGGTTGATTTTCATCTCATCAGTACGTTTCAGTAGCCATTAGTTGTTTTCGTATAGTATAGAAAGTTGCAAGCGTCTCCAGCCTTGATGAAACTGCATAAAGAAAAAATGGACAAGATGGCTACTATGCTGCTTTGTCAACTTGAACATTACTTTTCAATAGTTTGGTGAATGACTGTTGTGAAGGCTTGATTGTCTCCGCTGATCTGCTATCCTGCAGGCATGATACGCTAAAAGAGTCTGAATGCGTACTAGAATCTTTCAAAAATACAAGCAGGAAATAAAAAAAAATGAATGAGAACGAATACACGTGGCAAGGCTACGAACTTTTCAGAGTGTAGCTTCAAGTGGTGTTGGCTACAAGACCGTAAAGTAGGAGCAAAAAGTAATGCCAACAGCACGGGGGGTTCCCAGGCGGTCACCCATCCAAGTACTAACCCCGCCCGACGTTGC